>AWOL01S0018104.1:0-43953 GCA_000715115.1 Nicotiana otophora
CACCATCCACAATCAATAATACTCATTTTATCATTTTGGGGGTAAAAAGGAGGTGTGACACCAGCGCCGCTCCAGTACCCCCAGCTCCTCAGCCAGATGCACCAGGTTAGGAGATGAGAGATGTTATTCAGCTATTGACATGATTAGTGACCGCACAGGCTCAACGCCGGGAGGTAGGTATTGATCATGCAGATAGGGCCATCGGTGCGAGGGTTCATGATTTAATTTGGACCCTCTGATATTCACTAGAGCATATCCAAATAAGGACCTTCAGGTATTTATCGATAGAATGCAGAGGACTTTGAGGGTAATGAAGTCCACTGCAACTGAGTCGGTTGAACTAGATTCCTATAAACTTCGGAATGTTGCAGTTAATTGGTACGAGTCTTGGGAGTTGTCCAGAGGTGAGGATGCCCCTCCAGCAGTATGGCAAGAGTTTACAGAGGCTTTTCTTCATCATTATTTGCCACCAGAGCTTAGATGGGCCAGAGTTGATAGGTTCTTGACCCTTCGGCAGGGTAATATGAGTGTTCGGTAGTACATCCTTCAGTTTGATTCTCTGGCTAGGTATGCTCCCACTATTTTAGCTAAGATGGAGGATCGGGTTCATCGGTTCGTGATGGGGTTGGAGCTGCACCTGCTTAATGACTGTATGTCGGTCTCACTTCATCCAGGCATTGATATTTCTCATATTCAAGCATACGCTCAGGGTGTAGATGAGCGTTAGCAGAAGCAGAGGGCCGATCGTGAGCATGATAGGGGCTAGAGTAAGAGAGCGAGATTTTCCAGGTTCTTCTGATGAGTTTCGAGGTGGTCAGAGACAGCAGTACCCGAGGTATCCAGCACATCCATCAGCTAGTGCACCCCCTCAGTTTGCCGGTAGGAGATTTGATCGTTCAATATATTCAGGGCCCAGTCAGAGTTCCAGAGCCACTAGTTCTCAGTATAGGGGTGAGTCAAGTCAGATGAGGCCACCCTTGCCATGATGTGCTCAGTGTGGTAAGCAGCATGCCGTGCAGTGCCTTGTAGGGTTGGGTATTTGCTATACTTGTGGTTATCCAGTCCATGTTATGAGAGATTGTCCGACGAGAGGTGGTGCAGGTATAGTTCAGCCAGCGAGATCTGTAGCCAGTTCGTCATCATCAATACGCCATATGGGCAAGGTTCACAGGCACCATCTGGTCGTGGTAGAGGCAGAAGTGGAGCATCTAGCTCGGTCCTCAGAACCGTATCTATGACTTAGTGGGTCCACATGATCATAAGTCATCACTTGATTTGTTACAGGTATATTATTCGTCTCCTCATATTATCTATATGCATTGATTGATCCAGGTTCCACCTTATCGTACGTCACTCCGTTAGTTGCTAGTAAGTTTGGGATAGAACCTGAGTTGATTGAACCTTTTGAGGTATCTACACCTGTTGGGGATCCAGTGATAGCTAGACGGGTATATAAAGACTGTATAGTAGTAGTTCATAGTCATTCTACAATAGCAGACCTGATTGAGTTAGATATGGTGGAATTTGATGTTATAATGGGTATGGATTGGTTGGCTTCTTGTTATGCTAACTTTGATTGTAGATCAAAGATGGTTCGGTTCCAGTTTCCAGTTGAGCCAATTTTGGAGTGGAAAGGTAATACTGCATCGCCAAGATGTAGGTTTATTTCCTATCTCAAGGCAAGGAAGATGATCAGAAAGGGCTATATTTATCACATAGTTCAGGTAGTGGATGTGAAAGCAGAGTCACCGACCCTTCAATCTATCCCCGTAGTTAATGAGTTTCCCGATGTTTTTCTCGATGAGCTTTGAGGCCTCCCGCCAGAGAGGGAGATTGAGTTTGCTATTGACACATTACCAGATACCCATCCGCTATCTATTCCTCCGTATAGAATGGCACATGCAGAGCTGAGAGAGTTGAAAGAACAACTGAGGGATTTTCTTGAAAAAGGCTTTATCAGACCTAGTACATCACCGTGGGGAGCACCTGTGTTATTTGTAAGAAAGAAAAATGGTTCCTTGCGGATGTGTATTGATTACAGGCAGTTGAATAAGGCGACGATCAAGAATAAGTACCCGCTCCCAAGAATTGATGATTTATTTGATCAGTTGCAGGGTGCCAGGTGTTTCTCGAAGATAGACTTGAGGTCTAGGTACCATCAGGTAAGGGTTAAATAGAAAGATATTTCGAAGACAGCATTTAGGACCAAATATGGGCACTTTGAGTTTCGAGTTATGTCGTTCGGGTTGACCAATGCCCCAGCAATATTCATGGACTTGATGAACCGTGTGTTCAGACTCTTTATAGATCAGTTCGTGATTGTATTTATAGATGATATTTTGGTTTACTCTCATTTAGAGGCTGAGCATGCAGATCATTTACGTACTATACTCAAAGTTCTACAAGAAAGGAAGTTGTATGCAAAATTCTCTAAATGTGAATTTTGGTTGAATTCTGTAGCCTTTCTTGGTCATATTATTTCAGGTGAGGGTATCCGGGTTGATACACAGAAGATTGAGGCAATGAAGACTTGGCCTAGACCCACGACACCGACGGAGGTTCGTAGCTTCCTGGGTTTGGCAGGATATTACATGAGATTTGTAGAGGGTTTTCTTCTCTTTCAGCACCATTGACAAAGTTGACTCAAAAGGCAACTAAGTTTCAGTGGACTGATGCTTGTGAGCGGAGTTTTCAGGCATTGAAGTACAGATTGACTTCAGCACTAGTTCTGACACTCCTAGAGGGGACCGATGGTTATGCTATCTATTATGATGCTTCGGGCACTGGATTGGGTTTTGTACTGATGCAGCATGGTAAGGTTGTAGCATATGCTTCTAGACAACTAAGAAAGCACGAGAACAATTACTAGACCCACGATCTAGAGTTAGCCGCGGTGATTCATGCTCTAAAGATGTGGAGGCACTATTTGTATGGCATTCATGTTGATATCTATACAGATCATAAGAGCCTTCAGTATGTCTTCAAGCAAAAGGAATTGAATTTACATCAGAGGCGATGGTTTGAGCTACTGAAAGACTATGATGTTGATATTTTATACCATCCATGGAAGGCGAATGTCACAACTTAAACCGATGGGNTGCTTACGCTTCTAGACAACTAAGAAACCATGAGAAGAATTACCCGACCCACGATTTAGAGTTAGCCGTGGTGATTCATGCACTAAATATATGAAAGCATTATTTGTATGGCATTCATGTTGATATCGATACGGACCATAAGAGCCTTCAGTATATATTCAAGAAAAAAGAATTGAATTTACGTTAGAGGCGATGGTTGGAGCTACTGAAAGACTATGATGTTAATATTTTATACCATCCAGGGAAGGCGAATGTAGTAGTCGACGCCCTCAACCGTAGATCTATGGGTAGTCTATCACATTTACATCCAAAGAAGAGTGAGATAGCTCGTGAGATTCATTAGCTAGCTAATCTTGGAGTTCGATTACTAGATTCGGGTAGTACCGGAGTTACTATTCAGGACACGACAACATCATCTCTAGTAACTGAAGTGAAGGAATGCCAGTATGAAGATCATGTGCTAGATCACTACAGAGATGCAACCCCTCAAAATGAGAAGACACCATTTGAGATTACAGGAGATGGAATCCTCAGATATCGAGGTCGATTCTATGTTCCTAATGTGGCAGAGTTGCGCCAGCAGGTTATGGGAGAAGCTCACTATTCTCGTTATTCTATTCATCCAGGAGCGACGAAGATGTATCATGATATCAGGGGAATATACTGGTGGGACAGAATGAAGAAGGATATAGCAGAGTTTGTTGCCCAGTGCCCTAATTGTCAGCAGGTTAAGATTGAGCATCAGAAGCACGGTGGATTATTGCAGGCTATAAAGATTCCGACTTGGAAATGGGAAGTGATTAATATGGATTTCATCATAGGCTTACCTTGTACCCAACGTAAGTTCGATTCTATATGGGTTATTGTCGATAGACTTACAAAATTAGCCCATTTTTTGCCTGTCAAGACTACGTATTCAGCATATTATGCAAGGCTTTACATTAAGGAGATAGTACGACTTCATGGTGTCCCTATATCTATTATCTCATATAGAGGTTCTCAGTTTACAGCTAATTTTTGGAGGTCCTTCCAAAAAGGATTGGGGACTCAGGTAAGTCTTAGTACAATATTTCATCCCCAGACAGACGGTCAGGCTGAATGTACTATTCAAACACTGGAGGATATGCTATGAGCTTGTGTGATGGACTTCAGGGGTAGCTGGGATGAGCATACTCTACTTATTGAGTTCGCATATAATAATAGTTATCATTCCAGCATTCAGATGGCTTCATACGAAGCTCTTTATGGACGAAAGTGTAGGTCTCCTATAGGATGGTTCGAGATTGGGGAAACTAAGTTAGTGGGACCAGAGTTGGTACAGCAGGCAGTTGAGAAGATTAAGCTTAAAAGGGAAAGGCTATTAGCAGCTCAGAGTCGTCAGAAGTCCTATGCAGATAATCGATGGCGAGACTTGGAGTTTCAGGTAGACGACTGGGTATTCCTAAAGGTATCATCGATGAAAGGCGTTATAAGATTCGGTAAGAAAGTAAAGCTTAGCCCTCGGTACATTGGACCTTATAAGATCATACGCAGAGTAGGCCCGGTAGCATATGAGTTAGACTTTCCTTCCAACTTGGTGTCAGTACATCCAGTTCTTCACGTGTCTATGCTCCGCAAGTATATTGGAGATCCTTCTAGAGTCATTCCAGTTGACGATGTTCAGGTAACAGAGCAACTATCATATGAGGAATCTCCCATTGCTATACTATATAGACAAGTTTGGAGATTGAGAACTAAGGACGTAGCTTCAGTTAAAGTACTTTGGAGGAACAAGAATATAGAGGAGATGACTTGGGAAGCTGAAGAAGAAATGAAGACTAGGTATCCTCACTTGTTTCCACTTCCGGAGGAGGATCAGACTGAGACATCACAGCCTTTAGGTTGGTAGTAATATTGTTACAGAGGAGACTCTGCCAAAATTTCTATAGATTTCTTAGAGTTTAACATTCGAGGACGAATGTTTCTAAGGGGGAAGATTGCTACACTCTATGCGTCCCAAGTTGACGTAATAAATATGGGACTTGTTAATTATTATTTAAATGATTTTATAGTCATAATATGACTATATATGATCTTTGGATAGAAAATATAAAGTTTGGGAAAATCAGAATTAAGTTACGGAAAAACCGACTAAGGATTTGCCTTGTAACAAAGCTTTTTAAGAAATATATTTTGTGTGATATATGAGGTCTTTTGGGACATGTTATATACCAAATTGAAGGTCTACGAGTCTAGTTCCCAACGTATTAAACCGTTCATTGATACGACATTGGAGTAGAGAGATATCTTTATTTTTGCGAGACTGCGCAAGCAGCTCGGTTGGGACCCACTTGAGACGACTTCCGATCTTACGTTTTTTTAAAGGTGTTTCAGCCTCATTTCGGGTCATTTCTCACCCAAAATTCATCTAACAGCTCTTCAAAACCCTCTCTAACATATCCCAATATCCCAAGATCCAAACTCAAAGAAACTCAACTCAAATCATCATCAAAGGTGTTAAAGACTACAAGAGAATGCTTCTATGATGTTGTGGTGTGATTGAGGGCTATTGTGAGCTAAGTTAAGATAGGGTTTCGAGTTGTAAATACTGTCCAAGGTATGTATAACATCTTCTTGATTGTGCCTGAGGTTAATCTTGTGTTGGTTGTGTTGTTTGAGTGAGAAACCATAAGATAGCACTTGAAAGAACATGGGATGTAGTTATCTTTTTGGTTGGACTATTTTGTGGCTAAATAGATGGTTTGTGATGGCTGGAAATTGTAAGAAATAATTTTATAATATTGTGGTTGTTGTTGTTAAGCTTTTCTAGGTGTTAATTAAGTTGATTGAAGAAGAAAAGATGAAAAACAAGTGATTGACGATAAAAATTAAGGTGCTAGACGTATGAGGCTGTTTTGGAATGCATTTTGTGGATGTTTTGAATTAGAAATAATATAGTACATATAAGTATGATGTTTTGAAGGTTATAAACTAATTTATGGAATAAGATTTAGATTCAATTTATATATTGTTGTGAGTAAAAATGAACTTGCCGCTCAATTTGGTTGTTAAGATAATCGGAAAAACTCATATTGGATTATATTGATGTTGTTGCTATTGTTGGTTATAGTTGTTGTTGGTTTATTAATGACCCTTAGTGGTCTTTGGGATGTATTAAAAATAGGGGAGTTGCTGTCTGATTTTCCTTAAGCCATACGACTAGCCAAATACGATGGTATGACATTATATGTTAACGACAATATCATTTCACTTGTTGTAGATGCAAGAAGTTATGTTGAGCTTGGTTGAGTAATAAGGAAGAGATCCTACTGGTATGTTAAAGCTATCCCTTCTTTCCTTTTGGCATGATCCATATGATGCAATGAAACGAGAAAGCACGCAATTTTCCCAAATAATTCTATTTCTAGAAGTACTAGGGTTGGCTATGTTCTTGATTCCCCATATGCCTTACTATCATATCGTCTGTTCATGGGTCTTATGATATTCCGAGAGTTCATATAGACTTACTTTCTTATGCATTGCATTCAATATACATGTACATTGACCCATGACCAGATGACATTATATACACGTATATTATATGTATATGGGATATGGGGAACAGTTATGGTGTTATATACGCACCACCACCTGATCAGCTGGTATACATTTATGATTTCGCCCATAGAAGCTGAGATGATATGATGGGATGCCCTCAGAGGCTTGATGATGTTATGTACGCATATACCTATGCATGATATGACATTTATACACATATGCATGATATTATAAATGTTTCATGATTCACAGATCTATTCAGACTTACAGGTTGAATCTTTTACTCCATGTTTCTTTCATGTCTGTTATATACTAATTTTTATGCCTTACATACTCGGTACATTATTCGTACTGACGCCTCTATTTCCTGGGGGCCTGCATTTCAGCCGCAGGTGCAGGTAGACAGGCTGACAGTCCCCTATCTTAGGATCATTGCTTAGCGAGAGTTGGTATGCTCCATTTGATCCGGAGCTGCTATTGATTTTTGGTACGATACTTTTGTATACATATGAATATGACGGGGCCCAGTCCCATCCTCTATACAGTTATATAATCTGTTAGAGGTCTGTAGACAGTCATGTATAGTTGGATAGTATGCGGCCTTGTCGGCTTGCCATACTGTATTCCGCATGTATATGTAAATATATGTCTTTTGAGTATGTCTCCTCACATTTATTATTCACGTGATTCAGCAGTTTAGGGGCAGATGTTATGCGTGAACTACACTTATTTCATGTTTATATCTTAGACGTATGCTCAGGGGTGTTCGGTAAGTAGAACTCGGGCACTCGCCACAGCCCATCGATTTGGGTTGTGATAGATCTGGTCTTAGAAGCGTGTCTGGATATTGATTTGGAGGTCTGTAGGTCATTTCGGCATTAATTGGCGAAAGTTGGAAGATTTTTGGAAAGTTTGACCGGGAGTGAATTTTTTTATATCGGGGTCGGATTTCGATTATGGTAGCTGGAGTAGGTCCATAATGTCAAATGTGACTTGTGTGCAAATTTTGAGGTCAATTGGATGTGAATTGATAGGTTTCGGCATCGAATGTAGAAGTTAGAAGTTCAAAAGTTCATTAAGCTTGAATTGAGGTGCGATTTGCGGTTTTAGCATTGTTTGATATGATTTAAAGGATCGACTAAGTTCATATGATGTTTTAGGACTTGTTGGTATACTTGGTTGAGGTTCCGGGGGCCTCGGGTGGATTTCGAATGGCTAACAGGGTGAAAATTGAACTTAGAAGACTGCTGAAGATTTGTTGGTGTCCAGTACTGGTTTTCTTCTATACGATCGCGTGAATAGGTACGAGATCGCGAAGGATTGTTTGGGGTAGCTGGATTTTCACTCTATGCATTCGCGAGGTGGAGTACACGATCGCGTAAGTTAGCCAGGTAGAGCATCGCGAACGTGTGGGCTAGGCCACGTTCGCGAAGAGGAAGTAAGGTAGTTGGGTTCACGCGTGTTATTCCATGCGAACACGTGTGCCACTCCACGGTCACTTAAGGCCTGGGTATTTCTTATCTGCGTTCGCGTGGTGCCAACCGCTTTCGCGTAAGTCATTTTGTTGGGGAAGGTTATTTTGTTCTACTCAATCGCAATGGAATTTTCGCGATCTCGTAGTGTAAACACCTCAGTAGCATATTTAAAATTTCAAAAATCAAGGGTTTGCTCTCATTTTCATTTTGGGACTTTGAGAGCTCGGATTGAGGTGAGATTTTGGAGAATTTTCAGAGAAAACATTTGGGTAAGGATTCTTGACTTATTTTTGATTAATCTCCACTAATCTATCATTAATTTCTTCATTTAATTAAGGATTTAGGTTGAGAAATTTGGGGAGAAATGGTGAAAGTTCTTAGACCGAATTTTTGGATTTTGAAAGGCAAAATGAGGTAGGATTTGGATAATTCTTTTATGGTTGGACTCGATATAGAATGAGTGTTCGATTTTTGTAATTTTGGTCAGATTTCGAGATGTGGGCCCTGTTTGACTTTTTGGGGCGACTTTTCAATTCTTTGCTAAAGTCATAATTTCATTATTTAAATTACTTTCCTATAGTTATATTTATAGTATGAAATTGTTTTGGCCAGATTCGAAACGATCGGAGTTGGAAAATCGAGGGAAAGGCCTTCTTATTAATTGATTGAGCGAGGTTTGAGGTAAGTGACTTGTCTAACCTTGAGTGGGGGAAATGCCCTTAGGATTTGTTAATGTTGTGACAATTTGTGATATGTGAGGGTCATGTACGCAAGGTGACGAATGCGTACATGGGCTAAAAATTAAAATTCCGATTTTATCTAAATAGTTTCCTTTTTATGCCTTAACTGAGTTACTTTTGCATGTATAGTCATCATGTTTAGCTTAATTTCACCTGTATACTTGTCTTATCTCTTATTTGCAACTTGTACTACATGCTTAGTTGAATTACCTACTTTCTTGACTCCATACTCCTTTTTTAACTCTAGAATTCTTTACTTGAAATTACTACCCTTGAAATATCCTTTTTTTAGTTGTTATGTTTTGGTTTCCATGATTATTGTTGAGATGATTGTTTGGTTGTTGCACGAGGTTTCTATCGTACGGTTGTTATTATTGCACAAGGTTTTTGCCGTGCAATTGTTATTGTTTGCATGAGGTTTTTGTCGTGCGGTTGTGATTATTGATACGTATGCGGTGGTATAAGGTCTGGGTGTTGAAACGCATGCGGTGAGATAAGGTGAGCTTGATACACGTGGCTAGTAGGGGAACTACTAGAAGTCATGCGGTGTGATAAGGTGGGCTAAAACACGAGATGATATTTCGAAAAAATAATTTTCAAACAAAATATAAAGGATCCCACGGTGATATAAGGAAAGATTGTGAGATATTTACTTTGGGACTACGAGGCGGTACCTTGGGAGTGCCCCTGTTGATTTTCTCTATTTGTCGTATTGTTGTTGTTGTTGTTGTTGTTCCTTAACTTGTAAGATTCGTGCTTTCCTTTCATGTTGTATTTGTCTTTCTTGATTCTGTGTTATTACCTTCCATAAATTCTCATTGTTTCACTTCTTTGTCATTTCATTATATTATTATATCTTTTGCCTTGTTTCTTATTATTCTGAGTAGGGCCCTAACCCTACCTCGTCACTACTCAACCGAGGTTAGGCTTGGCACTTACTGGGTACCGTTGTGGTATACTCATACTACGCTTCTGCACATCCTTTTGTGCAGATCCAGGTACTGCCTACCGTACCATGTATCAGTGAGCTAGTCCGTACATGGAAACTTCAAGGTACATATGCCAGCGTCTGTAGATCTCGGAGTCCCACTTTATCTTTATCATATTGTTTCTTTATCCTCATTAGACTCTAATGTATAAGGATATTTAGTAATTCTATTTAAAGCTTGTGACTTATATCTACCAATTTTTGGGAGTTGTTATTACTTGAATTGCAGTCTTATTTATTACAAATGTTGGCGTTTTGAGTTTAGCTTAATATTTCAGTTATTCCGCATACATATTAGGCTTACCTAGTCTTAGAGACTAGTTGCCATCACGACATCCTATGGATGGGAAATAGGGTCATAAAAGTTGGTATCAGGGTACTAGGTTCACAGGTGTTAAGTGTCACAAGCAGGTTTAGTAGAGTCTCGCGGATCGGTACAAAGACGTTTGTACTTATCCTCGGGAGGCTATGGAACTGTTAGGAAAAGCTTCACTTCTTTGATTCCTTATCGTATGAAAGTTTTGACTTTGGATTCTAAATTTCTGTCTTTTTATTCTCTCACGGATTATAAGGACACGTACAGCTGGATCAGATGAACATACACCCGCACCCCTGCTAGAGCCATGAGAGGCTGGGGCCGGGGTAGAGGCCGAGGACATTCACGAGGTGCATCTAGAGCACCCGCACGAGCTGCTACAAAGGAGCCACCAGTAGCTCTAGTTGGAGGGCAGATACCTGAGACGCCTGTTACTACACCAACCCTCCAGGAGACTCTCACCCAGTTTCTGAGCATGTTCAGCACTTTGGCTCAAGCAGGGTTGATACCACTTGCTCCTGTCACATCCCAGGTCGAGGGAGGAGCACAGACTCCCGCTGCCCGTATCCTAGAGTAGTGAGTCCAGGTCAACCAGGTTCTAGAGGTCATACCAATACAGCCGGTAGCCCCAGTTCAGCTCGAGGTTAAGGCAGGAGTTTTTGAGGAGGAACAGCTTAAACTCAAGAGGTACAAGAAGTACCATCCTCCTACTTTCAGTGGCTTGGCATCAGAGGATGCACAGGGTTTTCTTGAGCAGTGCCACCGTATCCTCCGTTCTATAGGTGTTGTAGAGTCTAGTGGGTTTTCTTTCACTACGTTCCATCTTAGAAGAGCGGTCTATTAGTGGTGGATATCATATGAGTTGGGTAGTCCAGTCGAGGCATCCTTTACTCACTTGGACTCAGTTCTCAAATATGTTTTTAAGGGAGTATGTTCCCTAGAGCCTCAGAGATGTATGGCACGTAGAATTTGAGCAGTTACGCCAGGGTTCTATGACCGTGTCGGAGTATGCGGTCTGATTCGGTGATTTTGATAGGCATGCACCAGCCTTGGTTGCTACTGTTCGAGAGAGGGTTCGTCGATTTATCGAGGGGCTCAACCCCAGTATCAGATTTAGCATGGCCTGAGAGTTGGAGATGGGCATCATATACCAGCAAGTA
The DNA here is from genome assembly GCA_000715115.1 of Nicotiana otophora. NCBI lineage: Eukaryota > Viridiplantae > Streptophyta > Magnoliopsida > Solanales > Solanaceae > Nicotiana > Nicotiana otophora. The sequence goes on from AWOL01S0018104.1 coordinate 11,315, forward strand.
GTGGGGATTACCAGGAGATTTGAGGATATGCTGACTCGGGATAGAGAGGAGAGGGAGGCTAAGAGGTCTCGAGACTCTGGCACATACAGCGGTACCCGTTCCCCAGTTACAGCTCGTCATGGTAGGGACTATGTGAGTCGCCCTGTTCATTTAGCAGTTCCAACTTCCAGCGGTATTCCGGCCACCCCTAGGCCTCAGGCTCCCTATTATGCACCGCCATTGTCTAGTGTACCTCCTGCACGTGGTATTTTCAGCGGTCAGTCCAGTCGATCAGACCCGAGCCAGCCACAGCAGCCACATCCTCCGAGAGCTTATTTTGAGTGTGGTAACACTCGACATATGGTGGGGGATTACCCCAGACGCAGGAAGGGTGCACCTCCACAGATTACTCAGGCTCCGTGTATTCCACCGAGCCCTCAGGTTTCTCAGTCCATGGTCGCCGCACCAGTTTCCACCCTACCTGCACAGCCAGCTAGAGGTGGAGGTCGAGCAGGCAAAGGTCGCCCTAGAGAGGGAGTCCAGGCCATATAATATTCCTTTCCTGCTAGGACAGAGGTAGTTGCATCTGACTCTATCATCATGGGTATTGTTCCGGTCTGCCATAGAGTTGCATCAGTCTTATTTGATCCAGGCTCTACTTATTCCTATGTGTCATCTTATTTTACTCCATATTTGGGTGTATCCTGTGATTCTTTGAGTTCTCTTGTCTATGTGTCTACACCCATGAGAGATTCTATTGTTGTTGACCGTGTGTATCGGTCGTGTTTGGTTGTTCTTAGTGATTTTAAGACCAGAGCTGATTTATTGTTGCTCGATTATGGTGGATTTCGATATTATCTTGGGCATGGACTGGTTATCGCCCTATCATGCTATTCTTGATTGTTACTCCAAGACGGTGACGTTTGCTATGTCAGATCTACCGTGGCTAGAGTGGAGAGGTGCTTTAGATTATGTTCCTAGCAGGGTTGTCTCATTTCTAAAGACTCAGCGGAAGGTTGAGAAGGGGTGTGATGCGTATCTGGCATATGTGAGGGATGTTAGTGTTGATACTCCTACCATCGAGTCAGTTCCGGTAGTGAAGGATTATCCAGACGTATTTCCGTCGGATCTTCCGGGCATGCCGCCCGACAGGGATATCGACTTTGGTATTGATCTGTTACCAGGCATTCGGCCCATTTCTATTCTACCCCTATCGCATGGCCCCAACAGAGTTGGTCATCGGCCCCTGATAATTTCGAAAAAATATATGTATATATATGTCTTAAATGACAAGTTTTTAGTTTTATTGGCACCCTAAGATTCAAATTTTAGGCAATTACATTGGTTGATTTAGAGAGCGCAACTTGACTTATAGTACACTGCCTCAGTTCGAATTTGAATCTAGTATTTGCTCAAAATTTTATTCGATAATGATGCTCCCGTCATTTTTAAATCTTGGGTCCACCTCTGATCTTAGGTGGCTCTTTTCCTATATATAATACTCTATCTAAGATCAAATATTTAGAAGGGCATATGTAACCTTACCTCCGGAATATATGTGATATGAATGGACATATTGGACTACAATAACAACATACCAATATTATCCCACACTGTGGGGTATGGGGAGGGTAGTGTATACGTAGACCCTACCTTGTGAGGATAGAGAGGTTGTTTCCAATAGACCCTCGGCTCAGAAAAACATAAACACCACATTAATGAAAATAAAGACAAGAAGGGACAGTATCAAAAACCATATAAAAGCAGAATAAAATAACAACATAGTAAGGTGATCAACAATGAAAGAAAACAACGGTTAGCCATAAAAACCTACTACCAATAATAATATATAGGTATAGGACAAGCCATTAAAATAAAATAATAATATAATTAATCTATATTATTATAAAAGCACGAATGTTGGAACGCTAAATGTTAAACGAAAAAAATATCCCTGAAATATTAACCGACTTTTATACCTTTCAAAATTGAATTATTTCTTCAAAAAAAAATAGAATTAATATATATAAAAACATTTATTCGGTTAGTCGGGCTAAGACTCCAACTAATGGTGCTGTATTAGATGTAGCCGCTTCAGCTTGCTGAAAATTACTTCTGGAATCGTTATAGTTATCACTAAGATCAGGTCCTCCAACTATTGCCCCATCTAAAACATTTGGATTTGCTGCATTTTTATAAAACCATAAACTGAAACCTTCACTGCAACTCACGGTAGTCCTGTCTTTCTTGATTGACACAATTGATGCTCCTCTATGATGAATCTTTTGTGGGTAATTTGTCCCAAACCCTACCATGTAACTCATTTTTTTCGGGTTTTCGCCAAGTATATAATCCACCTGATCATATGATAAAAGTTAGAAAATTCTTAGTAAAGAGTATGTTATGTATTTATGTTGGGTCCTTTTTATCTTTTGGCTGTCATCAATATGGTTATAGAAATATATGCGTCCGATACGTTGATACGTCCAAAATAGATAATAGTTCTCGTGAGAAAGTTATTTAAAGGGCAACCCGGTGTATAAAACATCTCGCATTCACACAAAGTCTAGAGAAGACCGCACCTCAAGGGATATGATGTAGACAGCATACCCTAATACAAGCATTAGTGGCTGATTCACGACAAAAGTATTTGGTCACCAGAAAACGCATCCAAAGAGAACATTTTTTATTAAAAGAGGAAAAATGATTTTCTCACTTATGGACGGGAATCATTTTCCCCGCATCATCTTATCTCTTGACTTCAGATTATTTACTCTTACTAATACTTGGACACTATTACTAAACTTTAATACTAAAAATAAAATTGTCAAAAACATTAACCCATTTGCTATATTATTATTAATTTTTAATATATTTTCTTTCAAGAAATATTTTTCACTCACTAATCAAACATAAAAAAATATTTCCTAGGGATATCTTTTCGAACAATTTCCAAATTAATTTTTTCCAGAAGAAATGAATTCCGTCATGCCAAACACATACTGTAAAGTCACTGTACCTACATGTGTTTTAATATTTGTACCTTTTCAAATCGAAATTATTTCGGTAAAATTGAGTTTTGGGATAATATATGTATGTACATGTGTGTACCTGAGATTTGACGAACGTGATTAGGTTCGAAGATTCCACTGTTCCAGTAGCGCATTGGAGAGAATTTTTAGTAGCAAACAGTGTATCTGCATAACTGGTTATAACAAATGTTGCAGCTGTAACATATTGAAGATTATTCCAAGGTTGCCACCATAGAAGTCCTCCATTAGTCTTCTTTATGTTGTTGTTCCCTTTTTGTATGCAGTTGCATATGAATTCCTCAGCATTTTTCTTGTATTGACTCAATGAACTTTCGTTCCCTGGAAATTTCTTCTCTAGCAGATTCTGTTCGTGACACGAATAGTAGAATCAAACAAGTATAAATATGTTTTTATCGACCATTATGAGAAGAATTTAACTTTATATATATTGACAACGTAAAAGATCTATAACAGCTGATTACCTTGACGATCAGGACTTGTGCGCCGACATACTTGTCGTCCCAAGAAAACATGGATCTAGTGCCACCTGAACTAGTGGCTTGATCATTGATGTAATCTAGGTATGTTTTGTCTTGTGTGGCTTTTAACAACCAAGTAGCAGCCCACAAGAGTTCATCCTGTGATAAGCCAAATGAGAAGTGAAAAACATATATAGACATCCCATAAGCTTTCCTAAAAGATGACTTAAAAAAATTAGAGAAATTATAATATGCATCTGTTTTACCTCATAGCCGGTGCTACTGTAGAATTGACCTGCCACTGAAATGCTAGTTTGGTACTGGCCTTGGAACTTTTTAGCAAAATCAAATAACTGCAAAATAATGCAAAAAATGGATCAATATTATTTGACTCACACTAAGATCACATTAATACATTCACACAACAAACTCAGTTCTTATTAGGGCTGTCAAATTTGGCCCAAGCGCAAATGACCCGCCTAAAGTTGGGCTGGTTATTGACCCGCTCATTTATTGAACTCAGTCTATCTTGATTCAACTTATCTCAATCCATTTAAAATATGGCTGATTTTTAGCCCAATTGATCCATGAGTAACTTTGCCAAAATATCCTAGAAATATTTTCTTTTGTTTGATATGTTATATATGACTATAACAAACGAAAAAAGGTTTTATTTAGTAATTATACAATTCATAAGAATACAATACATATAATGTAAAGTTTGATAAGAGTTGGGCGGATTGGGCTATGACTCAAATTTTAGCCCATCTTAGCCCAAGTAATAATTGGGCGGGTCAAATGATCTGCCAAAGTAATAATTAGGTGGGTCAAATGATCCGCTCAATTATTGACTCAGACCTGTCCAAAATTGATCAAACATGCCCATTTGACACCCCTAATTCTAATTAATATGGTAGGAGTTATACTAGTATTTATCTATCATATTAAGTTCCCAAATTTCTCCACCCGGAAAATCTAAGGTGGCGCTTAGATTAGAAAATTGTTTGAATTGGTCAGGTATTTGTTTCTTGAAAACAATTTCTATGTTATTCTTTTATTTTGAAAAAAAATATGTCTTGGGGCAATTCTTTTTTTAAATAGGCTTTTGGTTGTTTTGTTTTTCGAAAAGAGAAAATTAAAAAATTTGTTGAGCTGTTTTTTACAAAAACAGTTTTTTCGTTAATATTTGTTACCTAATCAACTCCACACGCATAAACAAACCACCAAAAAGCAATCCTCATTTTTGGGTCAAAATCTGGAAGACATAACTCCCTTTATTCAGGTTACTTAGGCTACATGATAACTAATCTACAATAACAAATTAAAATATAATATAAATTTATGTAAATCTCCACCTCCAATATTTATAACCGAACAATTGAAATCTACCGTGATTTAATGCAAATTTACATGGAAAGGCATATTAATTTATTTTAGTTAAGTGAATTCTTTAATGACCAACAATTGAATTTCTTAATTAAATAATTAGAACTAGCCAATATCTTTTGCCAATCATTTTTTTCACTTGAATCGCAATTACAAGAATCTAGATTTGACTATCGTCTCATAAGAAGAAAAAAAAATAAAAAATCTCTTTTTTTAACTGGGTGTAGAGGACACACATCAAGTAATCATTAGTTTGATGTAAATACCGAGTGTGGTAACTGATAAGGATTCCTATAAAAATTCTTATAATTGCACTTAGATTAAATATCAATTACTTTCTCCATTTTAATTTATATTAACCTATTTCGTTTTTAGTCCATTTAAAAAGAATGACTCTTTTGTAAATTTAGAAATAATTTAACTTTAACTATCATTTTACTCTTGATGAAAATTTTTTATAACCATACAAACGCTATGGCATGCTAAAAAAAACACTAATTTTAAAACTCTCACAGCCACACAAATATTATGGTACATTTTAAACCACAAATTGTAAAAGTATTCATTTCTTTCTTAAACTACACGTCCAGTCAAATAGGTTAACATAAATTAAAACGAAGAAAGTAATAATAATTAACTATGTTTTCAGCCTCTCCGAAAATATCGTCGGGGACATGTCGGATCCAGGAGCGGCTCAAGCACATGTGTGGCCTAAAACTAAAAATTAATGTGAGGCATATATATATATATATATATATATATATTTGTATTTGAAGTCTATTCTTCTAATTTTTTGTGATGCAACATTGTTAATTTTTTTAAAATACCTATTAACTTATTATTTCTAAAAAAAAGTGGGGCCCCCAAATTTGGGGATCTAAGGCACAAGCCTTATTAGGTAGTATAAAGTAAGAGTCGGCCCTAGTTGGATCCTCCAAAATTAATGTATTTTTGGAGAATAATACGGGTACGATAATATTTTGGAGAGTCCACATATCATAACATAGATAATTAAGAGCTTAGTTGTCACCTCTTTTGCATGGATGAGAAGTTGAGAAGAATAATTCGAATCCGACTTGTTAAAAGCAATGGCAGCAGCAGCAAAAGCAGCAGCAGTTTCTCCAACAAGATCAGAACCAGGATGTTGTTCATCAACTTTGTAAGAATTCCTCGGCGTTGTCATATCTTCTGGTCTTTCCCAACATTGGTGATCAGAATTGCCATCTCCAACTTCACCATAAAAAACATGAGGTTGTGTATGTGCTTTAATGAAATAATCAGTTCCCCATTTGATTGCATTTAGAGCATTTGTTAATTCTTTCTTGGCTTCTAATTCTTCGCCAAATTCGACTACGCTCCATGCTAGCATTGTCACTGTAAATGCCATTGGAAATCCAAATTTGACATTGTCTCCAGCATCATAATATCCTCCTGTTAAGTCAATCTAATGGCAAAAGAAAAAGAAAAAAGTGTAAGACCTTTAGTGGCAACCATTGATAAGAAGCGGCAGAAGCAAAATTTTTATCAAGGGGATTCAAAAAATAAAAAGGATAAACACATGAAGAAGTTAAGGGGATTCAAAAAATAAAAAAGTAAACGCACAAAGAAGCTAAGTGGATTCAACATCTAATATATATACAATGAAAAAAATTGACCTTATATACACAGTGTAACTTTCGGCAAAAGGGTCGGCTGAACCACCCTTCTTGCTACCTAGCTCCGCCCCGGTTGATAGTTATATTTCGCCACTAAAATTTAGTACATACTAAAATGTTACTTTTTGTTGCGACTACAAGGGTTGCAATGGAAAAATAATGATATATAGAAAACTTTTTAAAAACTTAAAGTCATTAATACTGGCAGGGGATTAGATAGATTTCAATATTAAGATCAAAAGGAAAAAAAACATATGGGAATAGAACTCGATATTTAAGATTAAAGGAAAAAAATAAAAAAGATATAGGAGGGACATGTTGCCTAATCTCTTGGTTTCTACGCAGAGGAGTATCTAGCTAGGAATGATTAAACTCAGTTTCAATTGTTTGAATTATTGCTTTATAAAATTATAGCTTATACATAAATATTCTTTACTCACTTAATTTAAATCCTAGATTCGTCTCAATTTGTATGAGGTGAATGGCATACCCTATCGTTAAAATGCAACCCAACACACAAAGCATCCCGCATTCACACAGGATCCGGGAAAAAGTCACATCACAAGAGATGTGACGTAGGCAGCCTATCCTAATGCAAGTATTAGTGGGAGCTTCCACGGCTCGAACCCGTGACCTATAAGTCACACGGATACAACTTAACCGTTACTCCAAGGCTCCCTCTCAATAACATATCCTATCATTATCCCTATAAAATGAGAAAAGTTTTAGAGAGCTTTATATATATACCCCTGCGTCTTTGCCATCTTGAAGTGCTGAATCTCCACGCCATTGAACAAGCTGGTTAGGGGGCAATTTTCCTGATCTTTGAGCTTCAAAATACAGTAAAGATTTTGTAAGGGCTATTCCATAGTCTATTGAAGCAACTGCATTTCCTAATAAAATCACAAGGTAAAATCCAGTCACAAAATGACTTGTTGAAGACATGATTATAAAATTTACAAGAGGAAGTTTTGGTTTAATTTCTTTGGAATTGGTTTGTAAGTTGTCCCTTATATGGTTTTAGCTGGCTCTTGCATGACAAGCTTGTAAATATGGAGAGTGTATATATTTAACAGCTCAACTCAGTTGAAGCATTTACTATAATTCTCAATCAAAATTGACATTATTTAAGACAAACTAAAATTAAAAGAGATATATTATTGTTTGTCCTTTTTTAACTATAGAAAGTAGTTGATGTAAAAATGGAGAGAATTTAGGCTACCAAAATTTCTTGATAATTTGTTATTAATCCGTTGCTAAACAGGGTTAGCAATGTATTTTCTGTTTAGCTACAGAATTTGTTCGTAGCTAATTTATGTTTTTTTAGTAATGATTCAGGCACTGACAATTTCAAAAAAGATTCCGCTCGTGATTTATATCAAATTAAAGTTATTTTGTTTAACTCTAGGAGGAACATAAAAATCAATGCAACTATGAGTTATTTTCTTATTCCCTTCTTGATTATGAGTTAATACTAGTTTAAGTTCTAATATTTGAAGCTGCTGTTTGAATTTTATAAAAGACACATGATACTACTATATTTACTTTGGAGTATAAAACTTAAACAAATAAGATTTTAAAAAATTAATTTTACAAATACTAATTAACATTATATTTAAAAATAAACTTAATTATGATAACGTGATAAGAAATTAAGCAAACAAATAACAACATCATGTGCCAAGTATTTAGTAGTTTGGCGTAAATATCAGCCGTCTACAAGTTTTTCCTACTCTATAAGCTAATTTTAGGGGAAAAGAGAAAAGACAAGAAAATCTAGCTACACGCTTATAGGTTTTGAAAAAGTTTAAAAATAAACAGATTGGATTGCGTAGATAGATTACCTTTTGATAAAACATTTTTGGAGATTTAATAAAGTTTTAGGTCCAGCATAAATGTTTTCCGAAGAGTTTTTCGGAAAATAATGTTATTAAAATTATTATTTTAAGATTTTGGAAAATCATTTCTGAAAATTTCTCTAGACAACACCACTAGTAAAATTGCAACCCATGTGAACCTAAAAAAGAAACCATACATATGGGTCAAAGTGTTTTCACCATTTGAGATGTTTGAATCAAATGCTTATAATTTAGGTTTTGGCTTCGATTTATATTTTTATTTTTAACTCATGTCTGGTATATGCTTTTGGAATTGGACTAATTCTAATTCGCATAGCAAGTCCTATTTTGGTGGGTAAAACGCTCCCTACTAAAAGTTACTTCAAGTCTCAAGACTCAAACCCGAAACCTTTTATTAAGGATGAAGATGTATTTACAGGTAAAAACTTAACGCACTCGGTGTTTATACCAAACCATGTTAACTTACTATAGCTAGGCGATTTAATAATGTTAAAATGCATATAATTAACCATGATTAAGTGTTTAAAGTCTATACGCCAAACACATATCATGTATTTAGTGATTTGGTGTAAACACTGAGTATCAGTGCGAATAAGTACTTCTCGTACTTACAACCCCACCTCAACATTTGGTTAGATTACTAAAACCAAGTTTAGTGCACTGGATTACCTAAATTATTTTGCAACTAGAATATACCAAAACTCTGCCTTTATATAACGGTACAAAGCATAACCCAACATTTTCTCTTATGAAAATATATACACAAATTATTTGAAAAATCTTACTCACCTATTACTCATTTTCTCAACCCATTTATCCATTGCCCAATGACCGATTTTAATTACCCGTCCCAATAAATTATGAGAAAATGACATTGTATAGTTGCTTTTAAAATAATTATCGAAAAATATATTTTTTTTTTCATATATATATATATATATATATATATGTATGTATGTATGATATATTCAAATTTTATATATTTTTCGGCTATAAAAGGTAAATAGTTTCTGGCGCGGGCTAAAAGTGAATGGAAAAAAAAACCCTAAATTACTCCGTGTTTAGCATCATTGATGCATCAGTTTGTACTTTGTAGCAACTCCCTTCGAAACACGCTTTAGACCTTCGAGTTGATAACTTGATATAATAATACAGTAAATGTAGTGTCAATTTTGCTCGAAAATAAATGAAAATTTCAACAGTTATGCAAGGGGTAGAAAATCCTATATATTAGTATCTGAATATTCAACACAATAAAGATTCTAGCCCGTCATGTCCATCTTTACACTCCAGAGCTTACTAAGAATCAAAAACAACAAACCAAAAACTATCCAAGTAAGAGTTAATTTGCTTTATTTGTTTTTAAACAACAAACCAGAAATTCATCTAAAATGTCAAACATTATAAAATAAAGGAAAATTTTACAGTATAGCCGCTCCCAAAAATAATAGTCGGTAAAATATATATTTTTTGGATATCAATCTACAATATACATATAACATACATATTTTATATATGTGGCTAGTGAATGTAATTATATTTTGTCGACCAACTAAATGTGTAACTTGCGCTCCAGCAACTCAACAAGGACAATGTCACTTTTTAGAATATTGAGAGCCCAATATCCCGGCCATGGGCTAATCAAAATGTATAGGGGAAGTACACAAACAACCATTCGTATGGATATTATTTACTGATTAACCAGTACTTATTTTGTCCTAAAAATTTGAACTAAAAATCTTAATTTCATGACAATTCAAGACATTTGTGTCCCAAAAAATTGAATTGAAAAACTAAAGTTCGAGACATATTGGCTAATTCCTAAATAACAATCTTTTAGAGTGTAACTAGTGTCAATTCTACAAATTGTATACTTCCCCACAAACAATGGACTTTCTTAACTTTTGAGCATAATTCTTGCAACCTGAAGACGTTTAAGATCCCATTTGATTGTCAGTTAGTGGGCATAGACAGTCCTTCTGCATATGCTGATAATGAGTTTCTAATTGTTGAATGTAAATTTCACAAAATGTTTGAATGCAACTGGGATTATATTTAAAAGAAAATTAAAAAAACCCAGTTATATTAAGTTATTACTCTATTTTTCATATTACCATATCAAAAGCACTGTGATGAGTTCTTTTGCAGATGACGTTCACCTGATATAGTGGAAAAAACTTGTACTGTTAGTGCATAAAACTTCAGCTCCAGTTTTCTTCCCCGCTTAAGAATTTTGTGGACTTATACAGCAGCTTCTTGTATTATTGTTCAGTTGTAAGTACTGCAATTTCTTTTCTCACGAAAAAAGGAAGAAAAAAATAAAAGTAAGAATATAGACGAAGAAAAAATGGGATGAGCAAATGCCCTAATCAATGAGCATACAATCTGCATCTATTATTTATTTCCTTTAGACAATTTCATTGTACAATTCTGTTCGTCCTAAGTTTTCCTCCAATTTGCAGACTCCTCAATAGTCTTATAAGCAGAATGTAAAGGCCCAAAAGAGCACAAAAAATACTAATCAGCATATCAAAATCAAAATGAGGAATAACCACAAAAACTTATAGCCTAGTGGTATCCGCGGAAGCCTCACACTATAAGTGTGTGTTCGCATTACATTACTCCTTTCCCCTTTCCCTTTCCCACATCTGCAAAATATCAAGAACGGGACATTATACGCGTATATAGAAACTCATTCCAAGTGTCAGGCAATCCCGGGAGGCACCAATGTATACAATCAGCATAAATGGCTGGATCAGCTTGCTGCTCGGGGGTAAGCATTTTGCCTTGTCGAATAGTGTAGAGTGAAGTGTGTGCGTCTTTCCTATATTCTGATAGAGATGTGATATTCATGAAGTATACTGGAACGACTTTCATCGATTGAGTTACATTTGATGCTATTGCAAATAGCCTCTTATCAGTCCCAACATTAAGTGGCCTTGACATGTTCAGTACTGGTGTCGTCTCTTTCGCGCATTTTATCCCATTCGGATTGTTCCAGTCCATACTCCTGTTTCATACATTTCCATACAACCATTAGTTTACTTAGTAGATTTACTGTTATTCAAAGGAACTGTTTTCTTGTAAAGTGTATAGATTTTACTATATACACGAATTTTGCATTACCAACCTATCGTAGCTAGTAACGTACCTTATTTTCTAGGTTACTGATCTCACTTTCTATAGACGATTTCATATATATATAATGATCATTTCATGATCTGACTGTCAGTGTATAGAAACTATACTCATAAATTATAAGCGCTAAGGGAAACAACAGCTGGCACATAAGAACAAAGGGATCATTACTTGATATGCATAGGCGACATGCTCATGAAAAAGACTTGTGTACGATTAGGATCCACATTGTTTTCGATCCATTGAGACCATGTTGTCAACACTCGTCGATAAGCTATCGTCCTCTCAATCTCATCGTACTCTGTCGATCCTTCATCAAATGAACCTCGTCTATATGAAAAATGAGTTAGAAACTTAAATGTTGAACATTGCAGATAAGAAAATGAAGTCGGTATTTTCTTTCTTCTAAAGATGTTTACTTACAGAACTTTCATTTTGCCACCACCCATCCACCAAACATAAGTATTGAAGATGAGATAGTCCACATTTTTCCAGTTATTGCCATGTTTTTCAATTGATTCAGGCATAATGAATCGGGTCGAAACGCTGTGTAGTGCTGGATCATCTGAATTTGACTCCACAAGATATGGAGCCCAGTAAAATTCTAATGTGGCATTATACTCCTGCAAAATTTACCTCCAAAGTTAAAAGGAGTAGCCCGGTGCACTAAGCTCCCGATATGCCCGTGGTCGGGGAAGGGTCGGACCACAAAGGTCGATTGTACGCAATCTTACCCTGCATTTCTACAAGAGCATGTTTTCATGGCTCGAACCCGTGACCTCCTGGTCACATGACAGCAATATTTACCTCCAAAGTTAAATAGAAAAAATATATTAACATACTCTAAGCTAAATTTTTTAGGGTGGTGACATTAGTTCAACTACTAAAGGAAACTTGCAATAGAGATAAGCAGCTCACAATTAGTATTAGGTGAAAATAGTCTTAAGCAATCAATCATTCCCTGTTTACTTAAATTAATGTTATCCAATTAAGTGAAGGTAAATCATTATTTTGACATGTAATCAAAAGTCAAAACTACCAGCTCTGCTGATTAATCAGGAGTAATTTATACAGGGTAGATCCAGTGTATAAGCTACGGGTTTGGCCGAATCCAGCAACTTTATTCTAAACCTTGTATTTGTTCTAAGAAATTATTGAATATATACAAATTATTGATTTTAAACCCAATAACTTAAAATGACTAAAATCTACAACCCGTAAACTTTAAATCCTAGCTCCGCCTATGAATTTATAAAGTATCAATAGACTCTTATCATCCCAAAAAAGGAGAATTCCTAATATACCAGAACATATTCATTTTGATGCAAAAAAAGTAATTCGAATCTGATTAGTCCGGCTAGTGAGTTTCTAATACCGAATGATTAAGCAAAAAAAAATATCATTTGAAAATTTTATGTTATTACTCAAATAGAGGAAAAGAGAAATATAGATATATACCTCAATGCTGAAAATATTCAAAGAGTCAATCTTTTTGAATTTGTTCCAGCTGAAAGGAACCCGAGACTGAAGCAAACAAATCATAGATTCCCATTGGTTCCTATTCAGTGAATCTCCCACAAACATTAGTCTCTTATTCCTCAGCTTTTCAAGTAGCAATCTTGGTCTAAACCTGAAAATTTAATGATACAAAAATGGTGTTCAGAAAAACAAAAAAAAACTGAGAAAACAGAGAAGAAGGCCATCAAAATATAATCTTTTTGAAGGGCAGCGTTGGAGCAACGGTCAAGTTGTCTCCGTGTGACCTATAGGTGACGGGTTCGAGTCGTGGAATCAGCCACTAATATTTGCATCAAGGCAGGCTGCCTACATCACACCTCCTTCGTACCATTCCTCGGACCCTACGTGAACATGGGATGCTTTGTGCACTGGACTGCCTTTTTTTTTTAAAATTCAAGAATACAACAACAACAAACCCAGTGGAATCCACAAGTCAAGGTCTGAGGAGGGTAGTGTGTACGCGAAGCTTACCCTTAACCTGGGGAGGTAAAGAGGATGTTTCCGAAAGACTCTCGGCTCGAAAGATGAATAGAAAACAATCAAATACGAACAATAAAGGCCAGAAAAATGATACCAACAATGTAAGAACCAGAAAAAAAGATGGAAAAAAGCAATAGCAATAGCAACAAGCACTAACCACGATAAGATTTTCGAAAACCGAAACGGAAGATAGTAAGAAACCAGCCATAATACTAACAATCTAAGAACGACAAGTTACTAACAAACTAGACCTAAACAACCCGGTACGGTAGAATTCAAGAATGATTTTTTAACTTACTTGGGTAAAGAACAATCTCTGGGTTGCCACCTCCAATTCTGATACAAAGAATCTTTTCTTCCATTTTTCATGCAAGTAACCTGTTGTGTAAGAAACTTGCATTCATATTCTTTATAAATTGGATGAGTAACATTATCATAAACCCATTGCCCTTTAAAAAGATCACATTTTTCAGGTGGCAATTCAATTTTCTCCTCTTCTTCTTGATTGGCCATTTCAATCTTCATATCATCACTTGACTTCAAGATTGTGGAATTTTCTAGAACCCCATTTTCCTTATTTGAAGATTCTTGAACCCCATTTTCTTGAATTTTATTAGGTCTTGAGAATTGGAATTGAGCAATGGACTTAACATCTTCACTGTACATGAAAAGCCCAAAAATGAATAAGGAGAAAACTATTATGCATATTGGCAGATTGTTGAGTTTTCTGCTACTGCTGCAGCTAAATTGTTTCATGTTGAATAAGTTGGAGGAGAAGAAGAGTGGCATTTTCTTTGAGTTGGAGTAAATGCATGAGAATTAGGAGTTGAGTAAGCTGAGATAGGGGAAAAACTGCAGGTAAGAATATAAGTAGTAATTATAGGGAAAGAAAAGAGTGAAACAAATATATAATATGGAGTATAAAAAAAAACTCTGTTATAAAATTTTGTTTTTTAATGAGATATGGTGAAATGGGATTTTCTGCAAGAAACTGATTTGAGAATTGGTGATTGGATGCATGTCTTTCTCACCTTCTATCTGTTTAAAACTACTTTGTTCTTCCACTTCTAGAAAGCTAACTGTTTTTTTTCCTCAAATAATAATTGCGTTAGTTTCAATTTGTACACATTTTATAGGTACACTGTATATCTTATCTTCCATCAGTAGAAGTACCGGTAGTAACTTAGATGAAAAAAGATTGCTAGTAGTAACATTTTTGTTTATGTTAGAATTTTAATTCTGGTCTTTCATGATTTTTACTCACTTTCTGACCATTAAGTCACACTCTTCCTCGGTCAAATTAAAATATATTCTCTACAGTTTCACCCTTGAGTTGAATGATCACCTTCGTTCAGTTGTAACTTAACAGACAAGAAACTTTTTTACCTTAGGACTGTTGTAGTTACTATTATCATTCACTAGGGCTACAGTTGTCGGTTCCACTGTCATCAGGGGCGGATTCACGTGGGAGGGGGTGGGTTCACGTGAACCCATCCTCCTCTCCCTAAACCCGGTATAACACCAGTAAATTTCAGCACAATTACGTAAATTTGTATGGGTGAACCCATCCTCAAGTGAGCATTATAGTGCGTTGGTAGAGGAGTGCACCTTCCATCTACCAGGTCAATCAGCAAAATACTAACTTGTTTGCAAACAAAGGTCACATATTTTTCCAGTTTCTTTATCAATCTCACTTCTTCTTTTGTTTCTTTATCTTTTTTCTTTGATTTTTGAAGTTGGGTTGGAATATTATTGATTATTTGAATGTTTAAAATTTATTTTGACAGTCAAGAACGGAGGAAGTGTTATAATCGGCATTGAGAAGCTTTAAATCAGTTGTCGTCTTCAGTTCTTCAAAATTGGTATTGCTCTTCACTTCTTCTAACTTCTCATAGTAATGTCAAATATTTTGCCATTTATTTTTGAATGATGCCTTTTTTGTAAACATAGTATTAATTATAGTTTATTCGTGAACTTGTTGTCATCGTAAAATTATACTTGTTGTTCTTGAACTTGTTGTCCCTATAATCAGACCAACATCTATAAAAAAAAAATACGGTGCACCCATTCTCTTGAAATCCTGGATACGCCTCTGACGTTACCAACTTCTTTAACTTTCTGGCACTTAGCAGGCTTCGGGCCCCCATATCATCTTATGATTTTGCGGAGACTTATATTTTTGGTAAACTTGAGTGCGTGAAAACTAATTAATTAGACATCTCTATAACAACTATCATCTATAATAACACTTCACTGTAATAGTTTTTCTTTGAAACCATTTTTTTATGTTATGTTATAATATATATTCTTTATAATAATACTTTACTAGTATCAATCAAAAAATATCGAAACAAATGAGACTAGTGAGTTTTGATTGTACTCTCGTTAGTGGAAGGAAACCACAAGAGTGATCTCAAAGTGTTCCTTGTTTGCTCGTTTATGGCTGTTTTCAATCCTGTTTTATAATGGCCATAAATAGGAAATGAAAATAAGTGCTTACCATTCAGAAAAGGTGTTATTTTTTCTGTCTTATTTTCAGCTGCTAATTTCTGTAACTTCGAGAAGTCTAAATTTCAGGCGTCTACACTTCAAGTCTTAACTCTTTTTAGGATTTGGAAGTTCCAAATATTAATAGTCGTGACACGCACAATTCATTTGTCATTTGTGGGGTTGACATTTAAATTTTCGTCTCTATGCTTCTGCTTTTATAATGAGTTTAAGTTATATACAAACAACGTAAAAAATATTTATATAATAAGATTAATTAAAAGATAATTATGGATAACTATTTAATAAATATTGACCGATAATCTAAAATAAATAAAAAGAAATTTTGCAACTTGCATAGACAAATCTATAACTCAAATCCTTTTATAATTTATTAATCAGCTGATCTACAACGAAATTTAATACTAGAATAATAATCCGTCATACGTATAAATTAGTTGTTTTCTTCGTCTCAATTTATGTGATGGTGTTTACTTTCGAGAGTCAAACAAGTAATTCTTTGACCGTAATTTTTTATATGTCGTTTAGATATTTTGAATTATTAATTAGTGACTTATAGTATTCCCTCCGTTCCATTTTATTTGAACTTATTTTCTTTTTGGTCCGTTCCAAAAAGAATGACCCCTTTCTAAATTTGGAAACAATTTAGCTTAAACTTACAATTTTACCTTTAATGATAAACTTTTATAACTATACAAATATTCTAAGCCCCTTTTTAAATTGTTTAGGGCCGCACATTTCGAAAGTGTTCATTTCTTTAAAACTTCATGCCCAGTCAAACAGGTTCACATAAATTTGAACGGATGGAATACTTTTTACGTAGTTTCCTAATATATAAATTTTATTTCGAAAAACTTAAAGATTCTATATTCATATACACAGTCAAAATTAATACGTTTGAATCTCAAAAAGCAAAAAATATCATATAAATTGAGACACAAGGAATATATACCTAAAGCATGTGTTGTTCTGTCAGCTAACTAATCTTTCACTTCAATTGAAATAAGTACGAGCTTTAAGTCTTTAACATTTAATTTGTCGAGCTTATTCAATTAACAATGAAAAATGAATAAATTAAATAACAAAATGCGAGTTCATTAATGAGCAAAATTTAGGAAATAATTGGTTGTTTTGCCAAATGAATTGATTAAATGCTTTTGCCAACAAATTTAGAGGGCTAGTGCAATTGCATGAGCATTATTAATATATTCCTCATTATACCGTATTAATATTTTAATAAATGGACAATTAAATGAGTTTTTTTTGTCACCAACAATTCGACGTGGGGGTGGTTGGGGAGTACGTAGTTGATATCACGATTAAGGTTATCAATAAATTAAGGTAAGGGTCAAACAAGTATAGGAAATAATGGATAGCTTTATGTTTGAGAAAAGTTAAGGGTAAGGATTAAGGAAGCTTTTTTCCTTCTTCTACACCAACAACTACTCCAATGTCTATCCAGGGGCAGAGCTAGAAGTCCGGCTATGAATTCAGCTGAACCTAATAATTTTTGCTCAAAAAGAGTATTTTTGTTAAAAATTCATAGAATATGTAAAAAAATTAAATTTAGAATCCACTTATAAACACTTAAAAACGATGTTCTAAAATTTAAAATCTATAAAATTAAAATCTTAACTCCACGTCTGCCTACAGTCTGCTTCTTCTTTACTTCTGGAGAGTTTGTATATGTGATGGATGACCCCATTATATTCCTTTTTCCAAGTTAAGACAACTTTCAAGTATTGCATTTTTATTTTAAAACAAGAGAAAAAAATATGGGAAAAAGAAAAAGAAGAGAAAGAAGAAAAAGAACTAGAAGACCAAACAAAAAGAAGCTAAAGTAGAATACTTCACACTTGTTAAGGAAACTGTATTGGGATTAATTGTAGTTTAAGGATTGCAATTTCACCATATTCTCTACTCATATAACATTTTTTTTTTTTACAATTTTCACGAGTCCATCTCCATATCAAAAGAACAAATGGAAAGAGGATAAAGACGCGTTTTAAAATTTATAGTGAGAATACAAATCAGTTAACCATGCATGCGTAAGTGATAATTTGTGTGTATATAAGGCATATGTCTTGCATTTATTAACTTGATATAAATATCATGAGTAAGTTCTTTCCTAATTATATAAATATCCTCTAGCAAAATGAGAGAAGAAAAATATGGCTAACAAGACGATAATGAAATTAAAAAAATTCTCGAGAAGAATGCTACATTACACTACTAAATATTTGCCTTTTACAATATCGATGAATTTATGTCAGTATTATATATATATAAGATTGAATATTTAATACATAATCAAATTTAAAGGAAGACACGTTTGATGTTACTGAATCTTGGATTTTTCTGAATTGATCTGGTTGTCGGTTAAATTTATTTTATTATAATATTTTTATCTTTCCTGTAGCTATTATTTAGAAAAGTTAGCGTTACTTTTAATTTCCTATATTGAAAACCTAAAGTGCATTTCATAAGTAAAATTGAAATATTGTATTTTTTCTTATATAGTGTTATTAGAGGTTAGTTGTGATAGCTAAATTTTATTTTTTTCGAATCAACATTTGACCATAAAATTTTCAATTTTCACTTGAAGGTGAATTTCGGAAGTTTTTGAAAATTTTAAAAACTTCAAAAGGCTTTTCTTTCCAAAATTTTCACTTCAAATCACTCACAAAAATTAAAAAACAGTCCAAAATTATATTTTTGTCCAAACACAACTCTAACTTTCAAATGTCATTTTTACTTGAATTTTTTTTTTTCACTTTGTTTTTGAAATTTTACAATTCTTTTGTCCAATCGCCCACTTAAAAAGCAAGTCTCAATTTGCTAAGACATACGTCTCTTCTCTCGTGAGTTTTATCTTGAAGAGAGTGGTACTAATAGTCTGTTTGGTCAAGTTTTTTTTTGTCAAAAAGTATTTTTGGCTAAAAATTGAGGTGTTTGACCAACCTTTTAGAAGGAAAAAAGTGCTTTTAAAGAGAAGCAGAAGCAGTTTTTGAGAAATAGCAAAAAATAGCTTCTTTCCAAAAGCATTATTCTGAGAAATACTTTTGAGAAAAATACACTTAGAAACAGTTTTCAAAAGCTTGGCCAAACACTAATTACTGCTCAAAAGTGCTTTTTAAATTAATTAGCCAAACACAATCTGCTTCTCACCAAAAGCACTTTTCGAAAAGTATATTTGAGAAAAACACTTATCAAAATGAGCTGATTTTAGAAGTTTGGCCAAACATGCCTTAAATAATAGATATAACGAATAAGAGTCATATTTGTCCCATTATTTTAAACAAACTAGTATTAGCACCCGCGCGGATGCGCGGACATTAATCATGTCAAATATTTAAGTTATTTGGATTATATATAAATAATCTTAAAATTTAAACTTTCTTAGTAAATATAGATAATCACTGGGTATTAATCACTACATGAAAGAAATCAACAATTTCTTCTATTTTTCTTTTTTGATACCATTCACGTCGGTGTCATTGGATCCTAAAAATAGTCAGAAAGCAAAATAATAACTCATATTTATGGCAAAACAATAAAATATTGAGACTATGAATGACTCTTTGGATACGACTTGACTCTTTTACTACTACTTGAACTCTTATTTTGTGTGTTGATATCTCTTAAAAAATATTTCTTTTTAAAAATTTCAGTTTCTAAAAATTTATTTTTCAATAATAATAATTATTTTTATAATAATATAAGTGAAAATATTATCCTTAATTCAAAACTCATTTTAGTTGGCTATCTAAAAATTTTAAAAATTCTTTAGCCAGTGAATTTTTTTTTCCAGTATGACTCCATTTTGATATTTGACATTAACCATGTTAAATATATGAGTTATTTGAATTATATGTAAATAACCTTAAAATTTAAGCCTTCTAAATAATTATAGATAATCATTAGATATTAAGAAACACTATATGAAAAAAGACTAACATTTTCTCAAATCTCATAGTGATATAATTTTATTTTTGCAATATTCTCACTGGTGTCATTGGAAGCTAAAAATAGCCACAAAGCGAAATAATAACTTATATTTATGGAAAAGAACAAAGGTTGACATAATATAAACTATTCTTTGGTTACGACGTGACTCTTTTACTACGACTTGACCTCTTATTTGGTAAGACATTATATTTCAAAAAATATTTCTATTTTGAAATTTCAATTTCTAAAACTTTATATATATATTTCAATAATGATTATCTTTGTAATGATGCAAGTGAAGATATTATCCTTAATTTAAAATTCACTTTAATCGGCTATCTAAAGATATAAATGATTCTTTAGCCGGAAAAACTTTATTTCAGTATGACTCCATTTTAAGTTTATCGATATCTCTAGCCACATATTTTGTTTTAATACCCTATATATACAAAAAAAATATTCTTTGAATCATTAAATGTTAAATTAGTTAATTGTTATTATATAACATTGCATATATTGTCTTAAAATTGCCAAGTGGTTTATTTTTCGACACCATACTTGGTTTAACCACAATGCAAACTACTCAAATTGCATTTAAATTCAAATTCGAATATCATATCAGTTTGTTAGTAATAATAATTTTTAAAAACGACACACAATGTAAATAAAAAAAAAATTCTATCATTTCCTTATCTTTTAATCTATGTATTTGAGCTGAAACAAATATTTGAAATCGATGAGATTAGCTTCCAAATTTTTTATATTCAACAAAGATGAAACATAAGAAGAAACTCGTTGTCATCTCTTATTTCTGATTTTTAGATCTTTCATACATTTTTTTCAATATTTAATTTTTTTATCTTATTTTTATGTCATTCTTTCTTTTGTTAAAAAAATAATAATTTATTTCACTATAAAAGGATGAGTTTTAATAGAAATTGTCTACATAAGAACTTTATTTATATTTTTAGTTTTTGGTTGAAATTCTTTCATATTTTTCTTTTGGCTTTATCTAATCAGCCTAAATAGGATCTCACCCGACCACTTAAATTAAAAAATTGAAGGATGCGCAATATATATATAATCCATATATAATATGTGTATAATTGTGTGTTATCGGTATATCATCTATTTATATTAGCTATAAAAAGTAAACAATAAATATGGCCGGATATTTATGTAAATGTTCCATAAGATTTCGATTTTTTGAGTTTATCCATGATATGACTTCTATTATAATAATTTTAAAAACTCTCTACTAATGTTCAAAAATATCTTATCTTTTTATTATCTTTGAAGTAGAAAAAAGTAAAGAGTTTTTTCGAAATAATTTATTTACATTTTAAAAAAATCTCGTCATACCATTTTTTTTTTAAAAAATATACTTTTTGTTACACTTGAAAATCGCTATAGAAACTATCAATTAGAAACCGATATCTCTCTTGCTGAGTTCGAGAAAAAAAAATCTTTCACATAATCTAATGATTCAAAACTAATATTCTTCAATGAAAAAATATTATACCCTTGCAATATTGGCTTGACTGCAGCTAAATGAAGGGGTTCCAGCTTATACCCTTCAATTCCAAGAATGTGCTAAATTAAAATTAATGATAGCAATTGTATAGCCAAAATTTTATTATTTGCTTGATGTCCATTTATACAAATTGACTTTTCAAACAAATATTCTTCAAAAAGAAAAGAAAAAAATAATTATTGTTTTAATATTGACTGATTTTTGTGATGTTTCTTTCGCTAGCATGTATGTTTACTTCACTATATATGTAAATAAATTTTTATTCGATTTTTAAACTCTTTTTTGTTATTTGGATAAACATAGACGTGTACCCTATATATTACATTTATTTTAAAAGAAATTCTCTTTATTCAAATCTAGCTACAGTGTTTTAAAGAACTATAATTATAGAGTTTTAAATGTGAAAGAGTTTTATAGTTATATGGAGTGGTTTTTTTTTTTTGCTAGAGGCGAAACAGTATTTAAATAATTAAAAAAGATAACAAAAGTTCCTAACATGATTGCATATGATCATTAACCGAATTAAGTATGATAACATAATACAAAAAAGATAATTTTTTATTTTTAATTTAAATTCGAATTTTAAAACTTAATCTATAAATTCAAAATTATCTTTTAATTCAAATTCAATTTTTATATATAGAATAAAGTTACCATATACTATTGGCATTTATTAGCTTGCCACTTGGCTTAACCATAATGTCAATTATATATGTTAATTTTATTCCTTTAATATATATATAGATATAGATAATCATATTTATCGTCCATTTGAGTATCCAAATATACATATCCCTACGGTTGCATTTTTGAACAAATATACCCTCATATGTTAAGAGATTCGGACCAACAACAAAATAGACACGTGGACGGCTAATAAATTTTGATATTTTTACCTTTCTATATTATATTATAAATTTATGTACCTTTTTTAGAGAAGTTATCATTGAATTATATTTTCATATATATATATATATATAAATATAATTCATTTACTGTTTATTATAAAATAATATATTAGACTAAAATCTTTCACATTTTCTGTCCCCCTCTCTCTCTCTCTCTCATGCCTAATAGTTTCTTGAATCAAACGATTCTTTCAAAATTCATTAAACATATTATCCTAAACTGGGTAAATATTTTTCTAATTTTATATCTATACGAAAAAATCACAATAAACATTTTAAAATACCCGCTTCGTTTACCCAAACCCATTATCCGACCCATTAGGTGTCTCAGAACTCTTTCTTCTTCATTAGCTAAACTAAATTGTTCACCACACTGTCCAACGCTGTACTGACGCCGCCCTTCGTCTGCCCCTTCCAACTTCGCGCTCTTCAGGTTCTTTTCATTAACCAACTATTTTACATTTCTCATTCGATGAATAGCATATCTACTTTTTTCTCTGTTGTGCTTTTTTTAAAAATTGTTTTGGGGGATTTTTCGTGTTTACTTTATCATATTCTTCCAGCTAGGAATATTTTACAAAATGAAGGGCAGAATTGAAAACCTATCTATTTGGATTCCTGTATTTATACCACTAACGGAAATGATATGGGAAAAAAGGATTTGCAAGTGTAGAACCTAGATAAATTCAAAGTTAGATTTTTTAATTTTGAGGTCTTGCAATAAATTCACACTAAGGTAGAAGAAAAAGGAAAAAAAAGCAAGC
Source organism: Nicotiana otophora (assembly GCA_000715115.1). NCBI lineage: Eukaryota > Viridiplantae > Streptophyta > Magnoliopsida > Solanales > Solanaceae > Nicotiana > Nicotiana otophora. The sequence continues at coordinate 34,503 of AWOL01S0018104.1, forward strand.
TTGAAACTGGAAAGTAAAGATGTTAGAGTGTGTGTGTGTGAGAGGTTTAGGCCTTTAGGGTTTAGGGTGGTGGATAATTCAGCTGATGAAGAGGAAGAAAGAGTTCTTGACACCTAATGGGTCGGGTAATCTTTTTGGGTAAACGAATCGGGTATTTTAAAATGTCTAATGGCTGTCCTCGTCTATTGTAGTATTTGGTCCGGGTTTTTTAATGGTTGAGGAGTATTTTTGTTCAAAAGTGTAATAGTATCCAATAAGGGTATATATAGTCGAATGCTTAAATAGAGGGAAGATATAAACAATTTTTGAAAGTAAAGGCGAAAATGTTACACATTTCTAATGGCCGGCCGCGTGTTATTGTGGTATTGGGTCCGGGTCTTTTAATGGATGAGGGGTATTTTTGTTCAAAAGTGTAATGGTATACGATAAGGGTATATACATTTGAATGCTCAAATGGAGGGAAGATATAAATAATTTTTGAAAGTAAAGGGGAAAATATTACACATTTCTAATGGAATATGGATACAGGAGATTAAACAAAATGTTCATTTGATATTGCAATTTCCTTTTGGCAAATCGAAAGTTAGTATTGGTTTCAATGTTGTGATTGGAAGTTATTTTACTTTTGAAAAGAAATTTGGTTGTTACAAACTGTGGGCAATTTTAACTATGAAGATATATCTGCAGTTAATTAATCTGCTCGTGCGATATGCCGTATCTGGTTCGTGAGCATCTATTCATTGGCAACATAGGCGATGCAGCAGAAGTTCTTGAGCATGGTAGTGATGAAATTACGCATATCTTGTCCGTCCTTAGCTCAGCTTCAATATCCTTTTTCTCAGAATGGCGTTCTAATATTTCAATACCAACGAAAGAGATTCGGAAGGAATATGTTGGGGATTCTGGAAATGCCGATGCTATAACTGATGAGAATAAGAGCTCATCATCACCTAAGAAACTCCTCTACTCGTTAGAGCATGCAGGTAAAGATTTAAAGTTTGTAAGGATGGCTGCGCCCTTGAGAGACATGGAGAATGAGAATTTACTGGATTCTTTGGATGCTTGTTTGGATTTTATCGAACAAAGTAGAAAAGAGGGGTCTGTGTTGGTGCATTGCTTTGCTGGTGTATCAAGAAGGTATAACTTCTACACGTTTTGGGTCAGTTATATCCCAATTTCTGGATGCTGTAAATTAGATGGGACGTTCTTTTAAGTCCCGGTGGACCTCCACCCTATTAGATTGATCGGGTTTGAAGAATAGTGTCAATCTTTGTCTTGACCAAAGTTAATCAGAGATATAATATGGATATTACAAAACCATTTACAATTGAGGAAGCGTATTCTATATATCAGAAAAGGGAAAAGCTCTTACAAAGTAGTATTATTTTATAAGAAGCTGTAGCTTCCATTGAGTCCACATGAAAAAGCAAGATATTCAGTTTTTCTCCAACATAATTGTGGATTAAACAGCTTAATATGGATGCTTACTGATTCTTGATGTTCTAAATTCTCAATTGATAAGAAACGCTCAGTGCTTTTTTCTTTTCCCCTGCTGATATTATACATGATGTTATTAGATGTACGAAAGAACTGTTTTAAGTTGCCTTAGCTGAACTGGCAAGTCTACTCACCGGTTAAAGTGGTACAATACCTCATGGAATGAATATATGTTAAATGATTCAACGAAAAAGATGTGTCAGATATGGACATCTACCTTTTATTACATACCTTTTGTAGAGGATTCAAATTCATACAATGGCTTCTTTTGCTTTTCTTCATGAACACTTGAGTTAAATTACTGCTTAGGCTGTGCTACAGTTAAGCTATAAAAATGAAAATAATGCATCAAGGCTTAGTACTTACTAGTTTAAGCAGTTACATGCATCATGAGCTGGACCTTATCCTCGCGTTTTTTCTTTCTTTTGTTAAGATAAAATTCATCCATTAATTTTAGTTGTCAAGTTTTGGAAAATGAGATAGGGTAGATACTGCTTTATCAATAACTTGCCAAACTAGTAAAATACGAATTGAGTTTTGTTGCAACGTAAAGATGCAAATGGTTCGATAAGGTTACCATTAAGAAATAATATGCTGCTTTCAATGTTGAAACAGTAACTATGGTAACAAGCTACTGTATCGAACCATTATATTGTACAATATTTTCTTTTTCATTTTGGTTGAAGACATTATGTTACTTTCTTGATGTATATATCCATATGACAAGCATAAAAATGGGGTCTAAAATGATGATGCTTGCTTGGCAAAGATGAAATTGGTCAAAACTTAATATTTTCATTGGCTTATACTTCTTATTCTTTCTTTTCTTTTTGGTGGGGGCGAGGGGGGCTGCGCCCTAGGCCGAACTCTATCATGATTTAATCTTTTTGCTTAGATGCAAAGCTCCTCTCCCATGTCTATCAAATTGACTAATAGTAGTTATGCCCTTCGCGGCCAATATGATTAGTCACCAGCGTAAATTGGCAAGTTTCTTTCTAGAGTTATTATTTGGCTTCATTATAAACTCTGGTTATGTCACACTGAATTGGGTTTCCTAATATATTTGTTCTAAACAAAGCTAAATGGAAATTTGGTGATAAAGTGTTGGCCTCTTGCTCATTTCATTTTGATTTAAATTGTGTTTGATTGCCTATTGTTTCACGTACTTTTTAGACTCTTCATATTTTTATGGCGCAATTCCGTGTGTATCACGGTACTTCTGTGTTTATTTAAAGGAATGGTCATTAAATTATCTCCGATAATATTTTTTTCTACTGGTGTCGTTATTATGTACTTTTCACTTGAATGTAAGAATGAAGGGAGATACTTCTCTGTGTATGGCTCTGTTATGGAGACCAAGCAGCCTACATTCTTCTTGGTACAAGTTCTACTGCTTACAATCTCCTGCTAACTTTACCAATTGACACCCTCATTTTGCTCTTTTGGTTGCAGTGCAGCCATCATTGCAGCTTACCTGATGAAAACTGAACAACTATCTCAAGAAGGTTCGATTTTATTCCGTTTCTACATGTGGACCTTCACTATCGAAAACTTATTCTTCCCTTTATTGAGAGCATATTTCAGCATATAATAGAAAATGTTGGTGATTTCCTTTTGAGCTGCCTTGAAATATTACACAATTTGCTAAGAATTAGAGATTATTCTTCTGGTTTTACACATCTTGTGATCTTGAAGCGTGACGCTTTTTTCTTATTATTGTTTGAAATTTCTTCCGTTTTTTTCTACAGACGCAATTGAATCTTTACGTCAAAGCTGTGAATTTGTCTGCCCAAATGATGGTTTCCTAGATCAGGTGAAATAGGCAGTAAGAATTGATTTGTAAGCAACGGTTTATGATGATTACTGAAATTAGTTTCCTGCTTTGTCCGCTACCTGACTGGATTCGGAGTGATTTTTTTTTCTTTTTTCTGCAGTTGAAAATGTTTGAAGAGATGGGTTTCAAAGTTGATAATGCTAGCCCCATTTACAAACGCTTCCACCTAAAAGTCCTAGGTCCACTTTCTCACTTTCCATTGCTTATCTTGAGATTATTATTCCTATTTTTTAACTAAATTGTTAAAAGAAGAAAATTGGGAAAATCCTGCATATGCAAAGGTACATGAAGTAGCTTTATGTCAAAATGATCCATCCAATAATCTATACAAATCTAGAATAGCAAATTGACTGAATAATATGGGAAATATACAATATTCTAATGAGGACTTTCAAATCTGTCGGGAACCTCGATATTGCTTTTTACCATATGAATTGTCTTTAGGATTTGTATTGATGGACTAATCTAACAATCCATGCTACCAAGATTTAGCTCTTAATACTAGATTGCTTGAATATTCAATTTATTTCATCTTCTGTCCTCATGACTACCTTCTAAAGGTGAATTGTCGTGATTTATTAAAAATCTCAAGCGTTGGAGGAAAGATATACTTATAGTATGAAATTGCACGTGATATCTTGTACTAGTTAATTTGTTGATTATGAATATATAGGGCTTACATAATTTCATTACCCATTTTTTCCCTCTTCTGGTTCCTCAAGAGGCACATTGCCCAGGAGCTGGTGGTCCAACATATGATATATGTGAAATGGGAGACCTCCAAGAATTATCATAGCAAACTGTTTTATAAAAGATTGACGTTCTATCTGTCTTATACCACTAGTTGTGAAGTAAAAGAGCCATGAAAAATATTTGGATTAGAAAAGACTATGATCCAAATAGTATCCTATAGAGGTTTGGAAGTGTCCGGGAGAGGTTGGATTTGTATGAGTAACCAGCTATTCAATGTTATAGGGAGAGATAGAAAGATGCAAAATGAGTGGACAAAGAGTACCTTCGTGTCGATATATAAGTCCAAGGATATTCAAAGTAGTGCGAACTTTCTTGGTCTAAACTTACGAGTCATACAATAAAATTTTTGAAATGAGAGAGAGAGAGAGAGAATAGACTTAGGCACATTACAAGGGCATAAAACTGTTTTGGATTTAAGCTTGGTAGTGGATATAAGATAGTGGCTATTTTTGTTAAGAAGGTTGGTGGAAATTTATTACAAAAGAAGGAGATACACATGATATTCATTGACATAGAGAAATCATATGATAGAGCACCAAGAGAAGTTCTATGGTGGATGCTTCAGCAGAAAAAAAATTATAAATCAATAGAAGAGGGCAAAAATGGAGTGTAAAAATGGAGTCAATTAAGATATAGCTTTTTAGTAAAGATGCATAATAGATAAAGAGGCATGCTTATAAAATTAAAACGGGATGGCAAAAATGGAGGAGCTCTATGGGATAGAATGCAATAGGAAGATAAATGGAAGGATAATTATATAGAACGACTGTGAGATCAACGATGTTAAATGGTAGTGAATGTTCAGTCTATTAGGCTAACACACATAGAATATAAGTGTTGTAGAAAAAGCATATGTTAAGATGGATGTACGGCGAAACAAGATTAGAAATCAATAGTCTGGCAAAAGTTGCAAGTATTACACTTACAGGATAAAACCCTTTTAAATATTTGATGGCACTTGTTGCTAAATATCAATGAATTACTTTTACCTATAAAAAAAAAGAACACTAAGAGGATAAAACGAGAAGAAAATTACTTAGATTGCTTGTCAAGTCTTTACGTAGACCTCTAAAAGCTCCGTTCTGTAGCTGTAACATTATGATAATTGAATGTGCTAAAAGGTTATTTGATAGACTTAAAGTCATGGAGAGAAGTTGTCGTAAAAGATTTCTCTCTCAGATTTAATACAGAGTGAGCTAAAGGCGAAACATAAGGGCAATAAATGATCCATAAAGGTAATAACTAGTTGTATGTCAGTGTGCAAATTAGTGCAAATTTACGAAATCTCAATAGTTTTAGAGAACCCCTTAACTAGCCTTAAAAGCATATTATATAAATATTGGAACAAAATTGTCCAAATAGAGTGGAGCAGACATAGATGATTTGTACTGCCTATCCCAACTAGTTTGGCATTATGGTATAGTTGATTGACAAGATTTGACTTGTGAAGAAGTACTCCTATTGTTTTAAGGGTATCCCTCTTTAGAGATATTTCTATTTTCCCCTAGTTTCACATGTACCAATTTAATTTTTCACGATTTGCTGCAGTTTTATCTATCAATAAATCACTGTCTGCGAGTTTTCCCCCAAAAACCTTTTAGTTTGTTTGTGTTCAAGGGAATAGAACTTGATTAAGGCTCTTCATTTTTTTAATGTAACAACTTCTTGAATTACTTGGTAAAATTATTACTAGCTTGTATCATTGCTTTAGCTGATTAGAAACTTTATGCAGGGTTCATTGTTGTGGAGGATAGAAGGAAAGAATTACAAGTCAATAGCATCTTATTTGGACTTCCAGATTATAAAATTTTATTGATAAAAAAACTAAGTTGCTGTCTTAGTAGGCTACAAATTGAGAAACTTGACTAGAACCATGATAATAAATACATTATATTGCCTTGCGTGAGAAAGATGAGCATGAAATAAACCTTCCACCATCAACAATGTAAAAATATGGGAGGGCAATTGCAACATCTTGAACTTTGCATAAATATATGTTGCCTTACAAAATTATATTTTATATTTCCATCCTTGAAATAAATAGATTTTTTTAATGTATCAGGTGATAGTTATAATCGTGGAGAAAGAATAGACACCTCTAAGTTTGGGGCTGATCCAGGCTCGGCAATGGAAAGCATTCCCTCAGATGTGGATGTGTCCTTGACCAAGGAAACAGCTCCTGCCCGAGTTTATCGCTGCAAGAAATGCCGGAGAGTTGTGGCGCTGCAGGGTAACGTTGTAGATCATGTTCCAGGAGAGGGTGAAACAGCATTTCAGTGGCATAAAAGGAGAAGTGGCAATCCTTTTAACAAACCTGATGACGAGTGTTCATCTGTCTTTGTTGAGCCTTTAAAATGGATGAGAACAGGTATTGTGCACTAGTTCACCCCTTTATTTCTAGGCCAACATTACCTAGATATGGCCGGCTCAGTTCATGGAGCAAGAATTAAATGCAATATGTAAAATAACCCGAACTGTGTGTCAGAAAAGATGGGATTAATTCAGCTCATACCGTTAATATGTCTTAAGAACCCTCGACTTAGATATACTCTTTCCTTTTTTTGGAAAAAATAAATAAATACTATACTCTTTCCTGAGTCACGGAGGACTTAAAACTAGATACATATGAGCACACATTTGATGTGATGGAATCCTGTTCATTAACTTTATGGGCAATATATTTGTAGTTGGGTGAATCTTCTATATGCAACACATTTGTCCATAGGACATAAGGGTAACCACTTGGACCCTGAGTTTCTCATCCTTCATATATTGCCCCTGTAAATTATTGTACACATGGTTCAACATGAGAACATTAGCTGGTTATTATTTGACAGATTATATTGCTTACAAACAATCCCTCTTTCTTGGTCATATATTTGTACAATGTTGGATATCTGCATTGCACCTTTTTCTGATCTGCCTCGAAAATGTCGCCTGCAGTTGAAGAAGGTGCCCTGGAGGGCAAGCTTTTATGTGCGCACTGTGAAGCTCGCTTGGGTTACTTCAATTGGTCAGGTATTCAGTGCAGTTGCGGAAGCTGGATTACCCCTGCTTTTCAACTCCATAAAAGCCGAGTGGATATCAGCAGCATGTGAAATTTTACAAAGGAAGAAGGTTGTGGCATGGAAATACTAATACATTGGGAGCTTATTATACATTAAAACCAAACTGATCTTGCTTATACAGTTTTGAGACCCCTACAAAGATAAATACTAGGGAACCAATCCATCTTACCTGCTCTTTCATATAAATTACTTGGAGGCCTGGGACTGGGCTGCACCTCTTATTATAGGATATACATTCATAAGCTGTATAATCAAAGTATACCGAGTGAATGCACTTTCTTGTCCAATGGAAGATTTATCTGCACAAGTATATAAAGATTGTGTCTTTATCTATTTGTTGGAAGCTTTTAGATTCCTAAATTAAAGTTATTACTGTTCCTGCCAAAGTTTTTTAAAGTGCATTATTCAGATTCAGTCAGTTTGGTGAGTATTATTACGGGGAATTGTTTCAATTTGCAAAAGAATTCTTATAACGTGCCTTATTACTTATAAACTGCATGCAAATTTATTTCTTTGTTTCCTTTTCCTTTTTTAATATTTCACAAAAAAATTTATAATCCCTACCTAACCGAATAAATTTTGTAAGTCTACGCACCTAAAAGGAAGTGTGTCCACACTCTTTGCCGCATCAGTATTCACAGGTGAATGCTTTCAATAACCGTAGGTTTAGTTGTCATGACCTTATTTTCCCTTTCCCTTCCTCAGGGGCGGGGGAGGGGCAAAAGAGAATGCATTCGAAGTTCTTTCGCCGGAATATTATACGGCGAATAATCCCGCCGGAATACTATTTTTTTATTTTTGAATCTCCTCGATAATAATCCCGCTTCCAAGCAATGCTGAATTGATCAAGGGAAAATAACAGATTATCCATAAATGGATTCTAATTTGGGTAGATCTTCAAAATATACTAAAAGATAGTTTCATGGTCTACGCTGAATTTCGAAATAGAAGAAGAAATTATTTTGATAGAATTCAAATGTGTGCAAACAGTCAAAGTAGCTCGCTTGTCAAAAATCCTTGACCAATTCAGTCTTCTTAAAACTGAATTTTGCTGAGCAAAATTTCTTTGCTTGTCATACTTTCATTCTACTTAAATAGAACTATTTTCTTTTTTTTTAAATTATTTCCACAATTGTAACATGTTTTCTTCGGGTCTCTCTAAAACAGTGTTGTACAGTTTCTGTTGACTTTTTTTTTCTACGATAGGAAAGTACACTAGTTTATATATGTAATAAGATCACGTTTATTATAAACTCACTAACTTCAAATTTTGGATTTTCCTCTGTTGCCGCCGATGAGAGCTCTAAATTTAAAAGAGTACATGTGGTACCAGGAAAACTTAAAGAATGCAGGCTATTATCTCCACTGTTATAAGTAGATCACAGGCTGGATTTATCCCAGGAAGAAAGATTGCAGACAATGTCATCCTTGCACATGAATTGGTCAAAGCATATTCCAGGAAACATACCTCTTCCAGATGCATGATTAATATTGATCTTCAGAAGGCTTATAATTCTGTTGAGTGTTAAAGCAAGTTATGGAGGAGCTGGGATTCCCTCAATTATTCACTTCTTGGGTTATGGAATGCATACAGATTGTGAATTACTCTATTGTAATCAATGGTGAACACTCAAGACCTTTCAATGCTGCAAAGGGACTCAGACAGGGTGATCCAATGTCACCCTTCTTATTTCCAGTGGTAATGAAGTATCTGAGCAGAAGTTTACAGGATCTCAGGACAAACAAGGAGTTCAAATATCATCCTAAATGCTCTAAACTAAGAATAACACACCTGTGTTTTGCTGATGACTTATTGCTCTTTGCTAGAGGTGATGCAGTATCAGTGAAGGCAGTCTATCGGAAATTTACACAGTTCGCTACAGTATCTGGATTGCAAGCAAATCAAACCAAAAGTGCAGTATATTTTGGGGGAGTCACAATAATAGAACAACAAAAGATTCTACTTCAATTAGGCTTCAGTGGTGGTGATCTTCCTTTCAAATATCTTGGAGTTCCCTTATCTACAAAGAAGATGAGTATCATGCAATGGCAACCCCTAATAGATAAAATGACAACAAGAATTTCATCATGGACTGCACACAAACTCTCTTATGCTGGAAGGATTCAACTAGTTCAAAGTGTGCTCTTTGGGATACAAGCTTTCTTGGCACAATTGTTTATCATTCCTACTAAGGTGATTAAAATAGTTGAAAGCATATGTCGGTCCTATGTTTGGTCAGGAGCTAATGTGATCACAAGAAAGGCTCTTTTAGCTTGGGATAAGGTCTGTCTACCTAAA
>AWOL01S0018106.1:0-23538 GCA_000715115.1 Nicotiana otophora
ATGAAGCTTATTTACAACGGAGTACTAAATGAACATCCATAATATAATATATTCATAACAAAATTAACGCAGGATGCCTAAAATGACTTTTCCAAGAGTCGTGCCACACGTTGTAAAGTGCTTAGTGCTTGAATTTATTTAGAAACAAAAAGGGTCAAACGACACCAATTGTATCCAGCAGTATACAAAATCAAATTGTATGCTGTAAGATTGCAATTAGATTATGTAATCGTTATTTGATTTTGTATGATCCATAATTAAATTGGCACTAATAGTACAATATGACTATATGTAAGTGCATAAGCATGAATATCAATCGCTATCTTAATTTTTTATCACCACTTATAAAGGACCACCTCATGGAACATGACATTAAGTATTAGCCGTTTTGAAAGATTAAAGACATTAAGGGGTCGTTTAGGGTGTATAAGAATAATGCTTAATAAGGTGTATTAGTAATGCAAGTATTAGTAATATATGGGTTAGTAATGCAAACATTAGTTATGCAGAGGTTATTTCTTATCCATTGTTTGGTGTGGTGTATTAAAAATTAAAATCCACTGCATAATTTTTAAGAAAATTATTTGTTTACAAAAAATGTCCTCCATATTTTTTAGCTTTAAAGGACCTTAAGGATAATTTGGCCTTTAATCATGCTAATGCATGCATTAATAGCCTTGGTGTTGCTAATACCATGGTTTGCTATGCATTAGCTATACATAGGATAATACCAAATATGATGTATAACTAATGCATATATTAGTTATACATAGGTTAAAAAAGTGTACCAAGCAAGGTTTTACTATTACACAAAGCTAATGCATGCATTAATAGCCTTGGTGTTGCTAATACCATGGTTTGCTATGCATTAGCTATACATAGGATAATACCAAATATGATGTATAACTAATGCATATATTAGTTATACATAGGTTAAAAAAGTGTACCAAGCAAGGTTTTACTATTACACAAAGCTAATGCATGCATTATTTTCTCTAATGCAAGGTGGTTTGGCAGCTGGTTAAGAGAAAAATTATCCATGTAATAGGGGCAACATAACTTATACAATGTTTGGTAGCCATTAGTTATTTTGTACTAAATTCAGCATAACTAATATCATGTTTGGTTGTCATTTTACAATTCTATATAAATAATACATGTATAAGTTATGAGTCAATCTGTGTATTATTTTATGCGGGGTAGAAGATGGAATAACTAATACATGTATTAGTAATATATGGATAAAATATTAAAATGATAAATTTACCCCTATCACTTTACACATAAAGGCTTCCTTTAATAGATTGATCTGTATCAAACCATTTGGAGAGCAAGCATGGAGACATTGATGCCTCACTGCTAGGCTCTTCCTCTTCTCAAAATATTAGAGACAAAATTAGTAAATAAGTATTTTACTTTAAAATTTATATAATGTATATGACTTTCTAATACAACAAACCAAATATTCAAAAAAATAATCCCAGCGTAACTAATGCATGTATAACTAATACATGCATAACTAATGCATGTATAACTAATACATGCATAACTAATGCATGTATAACTAATACTTGCATAACTAAAATCTGTATAACTAATATCTTCATAACTCTAACCGGCCACCAAACGACCCCTAAAGGTTGGATTATGAATACATGAACAGGTGGTGAGAGTTAAAAATTCTAATAGATATTTACTTTTTTTAATTCATAATTATCACGATCGAAATTAGAATCGCGACCGACATAATATAAGTCAACCCTTGTCAAGCGAATCACCAAAATATAATATCGTCAATACATATAGAATCATACAACACCCCAAAACTATATGTGGTACATGGAATATGTCTCTAGAAACTATACTATGTAAATACTATTAACAATACACTAAACTAGCACCCGAGAAACATATGTGAAGCTCTACAGAAACTATGACTCAACCCTGCAGCCTAAAGTCATGAACTCTCTGCCTTTGTATGTGCACTTGTATTTGAAAAATATATCAAGAGAGGAGTGAGATTTTACTTAGTTAGGCATTTAACCATGAATATTTAGGCATTAGCAAATAGGTTGGAGAAAATGGATATTTCGAAGCCGAGTAGAGTCCTTGCTTGTGTTGTATCTCGATCGTCCTTGTTTGAGTGAATTAAGGCGCATTAGTATGATGATCCCCACTTGCTTGTCCGTATGGACATGACGCAACACAGTGATACTAAGGAGGTGACTATTGGTGATGATGGGGTATTGGGCTTTCAGGGTCAGATCTGTGTTCCAAATATGAATGGCTTGAGAGAGTTAATTCTTGAAGAGGCTCATAGTTCACGATATTTCATTAATCTAGGTGCTACAAAGATGAACCGTGATTTGGAGCAGCATTATTGGTGGAGAAGCACATTGTTGGGCATGTTGCACAGTATTTGAATTATCAACAGATCAAGTTTGAGCATCAGAGACTGGGTCGTTTGCTTCATAAGATTGATATACCGAAGCAGAAGTGGAAACGTATCACCATGGACTTCAAGGTAGGGTTGCCGCGAACCTTGAGGAAGTTTGATGTCATTTGGGTTATTGTGGATTGGTTGACCAAATCAGTGCATTTCATTCTGGTCATGACTTCCTACACGTCAGAGCAGTTGGCTAAGATCTATACCCAGGAGATTGTTTGCTTGCGTGGTGTACTTATTTCTATCATCTCGAATCGCGCTACTCAGTTTACCTTGCATTTCTGAGAGTTGTGTTGTGTGAGTTGGGCATGCAGGTTGAGTTGAGTACAATATTTCAACAGCAGATAGACGTGCAGTCCTGAGCGGGCCATTCAGATCTTGGAGGATGTGTTGAGGGCCTGCATAATTGATTTCGGAGTCCAGTGGGATCAGTTTCAACCATTAGCAAAGTTTGCATATAATAACAACCACTAGTCTAGAGAAGGCGATGTCGCTCTCCGATTGGTTGTTTTGAACATGGGGAGGCTAGATTATTGGGCACCGATTTGGTTCGAGATGCTTTAGAGAAAGTGAAGTTATTTAGGTGAGGATTTGCACCGTAGAGTCGAGGCAAAAGAGTTATGCAGATAGAAAGGATCGTGAGTGATATTCATGGTGTGTGAGAAGTTTCTACTTAGATTTTTGCCTATGAAGGGCATGATGAGGTTCGGGAAGAAGGTTCAGTTGAGTCCGCCGTTTATTGGTCAATTTGAGGTCTTGGAAAGAGTTGGTGAGGTGGCCTACATGCTTGCTTTGCCACCCAGCTTGTCAGGAGTTCATTCGGTATTCCATGTTTCCATACTTTGGAAGTACTATGAGGATCCGTCACATGCTTCAGTATTGGATTTCAGCTTGGTGCACTTGGACAAAGATTTAACTTATGATGAGGAGGTGGTGGTCTTTTTTATAGGCAGGTTCGAAAGCCAAGATCGAAGAATATTGCATCAGTAAAGGTATTGGCCGAGGAGGCAACTTGGGAGATTGAGAATAATATGCGGAGCAGTTATCCTCACCTTTTAGCACTTCAAGGATGACTCTAAACTAGTTCGAGGACGACGTTTATTTAAGAGGGGGGGAGTGTAACGACCCGACTGGTTGTTTTGAGTATTTTAACCTTGTTCCTCTATTTGATGTTCCACATATGTGTATTTGATGTTTGGTGATTTGTAGGGATTGTTGGGATTGGTTTCGGAAAAGTTTTGGAGTAAATTGAGACACTTAGTCTCATTTTGAAACCTTAAGTTGTAAGAGATGACTAAGGTTTGACTTTTGTGTAAACGACTTCAAATTCGTATTTTGATGGTTCCAATAGGTGTGTATGGTGATTTTGGACTTAGATATATGCCCAGATTTAGATTCGGAGGTTCCTAGGATATTTTGGCGTTATTTACTGAAAGTTGGCAATTTGAAGGTTTGAAAAGTTCATAAATTTAACTATGGGTTGATTTTTAGGCTATCAGGTTCGGATTGTTGATTCGGGACTTGGGATATGTTTGTATAGTCATTTGGAATTTGTGTGAAAAGTTTGGGTTCATTCCAAATTGGTTAGGCTTGAACCAGACGCTTGGTTGTAAATGTTTAAAGTTTTTGTACTTGAAGGGATGCATTATGTGTTTTGGTGTTTGATTCTAGGTTATGAGTGTTGTTTTGATATTTTGAGCTTACGATCATGTTCGTATATTAATTATATACTTGTTGGTGTGATTGGACGGGGTCCTAGGGTGCTTGGGTGGGTTTCAGATCACCCGGAGCATTTTGGAAACTTATAGATTTTTGCTGGTGTCAGTTCCTTCTTCGCAATCGCGTAGGTTGGATCTCGATCGCAAAGTGTTTTGAGCTGGGCAGGGATATACTTCTTTGCGTTTGTGACACGTGTGTAGTGTTCTTGATGGGTGAGGCTGAATGGCATTCGCGTTCGCGACCTGGGCATCGCATTTGTGTATCAGTAAGGACAACTGGGGAGGGTCGTGTCTTTGGCCTTCTGGTTTGCGGGAAGGGGACCGCGTTCATGTAGGCATGTGGTGTTTTGGAATCATGATCACAGGCTAGGGGCTGTGTTCACATAGGTGTAATTTGAAGCAGTGAATTTTTCTTCTTGGCAAACGCAAGGATGGGGCCGCGTTCGTGAAGTTTACTATTGGACAGAAGTATAAGTGATGTAATATCAGGACTTAGACAAATTATTTTTTATTTGAGCCCTAGACTTTGAAAGGGGCAATTTTTGAACGGGATTTTCACACAAGGCAAGAGAGTAAGTGATTCCTACTTAATTTTCACATTATATCTTATTTCCCTATGGATATTTACATATAGACTATGTGATTCGAAAGAGAAAATTGGGGATTTTGACTATGGTTATGGAGAGTGAAAAGATATAGATTTGAACCCCGATTCGGAGTCGTATTTGGATGAAACTTGTATATTTGGACTCGTGTTAGAATGGGTTATCGTAATTTGTAACTTTTGTCGGGTTTCAGGACACGATCCTAGGTTGAAGTTTTAGTTGACTTTGTGTATTAGTATAAAGATCAAAACTTTATTGTTTGGGATTATTTACTTTGGCTTTATTTTATGTTATTGAGTTGTTTTTTGCTAGATTTGAGCCGTTCGGAGGTCGATTCCTGTGGGAAGGTATTTTTGGAGTATTGACTTGGCTAGTGTGAGGTAAGTATCTTGCCTAAAATTGGTTGAGGCACTAGTTGCCTAAGTTATTGGTGTTGGCTACGTGCTAAGGTGTCATGCATGCAAGGGGTTGAGACCATGTGAGTGCACCATGGCTTATTCATGTTCGGGGTAGTATTTAGCCTATATTATGCCTTGTTTTGAATATTTATGATTCTTACTATCATGATTCTTCTCTATATGCATCATGAGCTTTACTTGCAGCTAGGTAAAGATTTTAGTATTGTTACTGTGTATTGTATGTATTCATGACTAAATTTTATCACGTGAGTATCATTTGTGATTCTTTAGTCATGATACTTATGAAGTACACGGGTCAGTTGTACTCATATTATACTCTGCACTTAATTATGCAGATCCAGATGTGGGACCTAGTTGAGAGCTATTTTGGATAACTGTGGAGTCACCGGGAGATGAGGTAGAGCTGCATCCTGTTCGTAGATATTGGTATCTCTTTCCATTTCTATTAGTATTATTGTTGTTCAGACAATACTTTTATGTTATCAGACTTGTACACCTATTGTAGAGCTCATGAATCTTTATTACTAGTTATGGGAGATTTTGTTGTATCAACGCAAATCTTTATTTTTAATATTTGGCTTAGACTTGTACTATTCTACAAGTCATTATCTTGTATCGTTATTGTTATGCTTGGCTTGCCTAGCAAGTGAGTTAGGTGCCATCATGATCGGATGATTGTTTTGGGTCGTGGCAATAACTCCTCCATATGCTGAACTATTATCCTGATTAATATTCATGCATATCTTCTCTATGTGCACCATAATCTTTACCTGAAGTTATACATAGATTTGGGTATTATAACTATGTATTCATCACTTGTATAGATTTTATCATGTGAGTATCATTGATGACTCCTGCGACTACCTCTCTGAGGTTAGTCATGATACTTATAGAGTACATGGGGTCGGTTGTACTCAAACTACACTTTATACTTAATTATGCAGATCCAGGTATAGGAACTAGTTGAGAGCTATGCTGGACCCATTTTTTTGAGCTGCTGAGAGACGAGGTAGAGCTGCATCCTGTTGGTAGATTGTAACGACCCAGCCGATTGTTTTGAGTATTACAGCCCCGTTCCCCCATTTACTGCTCAATTTATGCCTTATAGTTGATTTATGACTTATCGGGCTTGTTGGTTCGGGTCCAGAAGGATTTCAAAGTGAAATGAGACACTTAGTCTCATAATTAAAAATTTAAGTTGAAAAAGTTGACCAGATATTCATTTATGTATAAACGACTTTAGAATTGAATTCTGATGATTCCAATAGCTTCGTATGGTGATTTTGGACTTAGGAGCGTGCCCGGAAAATTATTTGGAGCTTTGTAGTGGAATTAGGCTTGAAATGGCGAAAGTCGAATTTTTGGGAAGTTTAACCGGGGGGTTGACTTTTTGATTTCGGGGTCGGAATCTGATTCTGAAAATTGGAATACCTCTGTTATATCATTTATGACTTGTGTGCAAAATGTGACCTAATTTGAGGTCAATCGGACGTGAATTGATGTATTTCGACACAAGATATATAAATTTGAAATTTCAAAGTTCATTAGGCTTGAATTGGGGTATGATTCATAGTTTTAGCATTGTTTGAGGTAATTTGACGGTTCGACTAAGTTCGTATGATATTTTGGGACTTGATGGTATGTTTGGTTGAAGTCCCGGGGGACTCGGGTGAGTTCCGGGATGGTTTCAGATCATTTTTCCTTGTTTTGCAACTGCTGGAACTGGTGTCTGGTGTTGTTCTTCGCGAACGCGAAGGGTCTCACGCATTCGCGAAGAAGGATTTTGGACTGCTGGGATTTTGCCCATCGCGAACGCGATGAATGAGACGTGAACGCGAAGAAGGGAGCTGGGAAAGCATATGCAAACGCGAGTGGGCGGACGCGAATGCGAAAAGGAAAGGGAGTTGGGGGCCTGCCTGGCGTTAAGCCTTCGCGAATGCGGCTCGTGTCTCACGAACGCAAAGGGTAGAGGTTGGAAGGTATCGCGAACGCAATGGGGATATCGTGAATGTGAAGAAGTAATTTTGGCAGCACATTTTTGTGCTTCGCGAACGCGAAGCTATGGTCGCGAACGCGATGAAGGCATATCTGGGCAGAATTAAAAGTTCCAAAATGAGGGTTTTGAGTTCATAACACAAAATTGAATTGGGAGCTCGGTAGAAGGCGATGTTTAGAGATATTCTTGCATGGGTGTTTGGGGTAAGTGGTTCTTATCCAGTTTTGATTAATTTCCATGATTATACCTTTGAATCCATCATTTAATGGGTGAATTAAGTTGAAAATTTTGAAAAACCCTCTTGGTTTAATTTGAAGATTTGAGGGCCGAGTTGAGGTCGGATTTTGGTAAAATTGGTATGGCTAAACTCGTGGTTGAATGGGCTTTTAGATTTTGTAACTTTTGTCGGGTTCCAAGACGCGATTTTTGAGTGTCATTTTGGATTTTGTGGAAAAAATAGTATTTTGATATGAAATTAATTCCTATAATTTGTGTTGACTGAACCAAATTAATTGTGGCTAGATTCGAGCCGTTCGAAAGTTGATACGCATAGAATGGGATTTCTGGAGCATTGTTTAGCTTGCTCGACTTTGGATTCGTCATGTTCGAGGTAAGTAACTCTTCTAATCTTGGAGCTGAGGGTATGGACCATATGATATATGTGAATTGTTGGAAGGTGACACACATGCTAGGTAACAGGCGTGTGGGCGTGCACCATAGGAATTGTGACGTAATTGTTCCGTGGAATATTTTAGTCAAATAATCTTGGCATTTTCCATGCAGTTTTATGTGTTAAAGAAATTGAGCTGAGAATCATATTAAAAACCCTGTTGAGGCTATGTGCCATTATTATTGGGACCCACAAAGGTCATATTGCTGTGAATTATTTGTTTAAATTGAAGATTTATACTCAGTCATATTCATTTCATTACATATCATATCTCAGTTTCTGTTGTTATTTATTGATTCATCATATCATCATTTTGGGCTAGTTTCATGACATTCTGAGCCCGACAGACTAGAGAGAATGATGACTGAGTGAGGCCGAGGGCATGATTGTGAGGATAATTATGGGATCGGACTGCAAGCCGCAGCATGTCATATTGGCTTTATATACTTTATTATGGCATGTGAGTTGTCCGTGCGGATACAAATATTGATATTATAGCACGTGATTTGTCCGTGCAGCACGTGAGTTGTCCATGCAGATTATAGCGCTTGGGCTGAAGGAGCCCTTCCGGAGTCTGTACACACCCCCAATGAGCGGAGGTACCTACTGAGTGCGAGTGTCGAGTGCCAAGTGCCGAGTGCGAGTGACGAGAGATTAGGATGACTGAGTGACTGTGAGGACTGAGTGCCTGTGTGGACTGAGTGACTAGGAGGACTGAGTGACTGGGAGAACTGAGTGAAATGATACTCTGAGAGTATGCATATAATTTTATCACTGAGTTGCATCGCATTGACATGCACACATGACATACATGCATAAAGATGTATTTTCCTCATGTTGTACAGGATCACATCATTCATGATTTCTCACACATGTTGACAGATGGGCATAGTGATGCATTTGTTTTACACGGGTTATTTGGAAAGGAAATGAAACATCTCATTTATTATTGAAAGGATTTTTGGGAAAATTATTGTTTTCAAACTTATTCATATTTTTGGCAACTTCGGTAAACGATTTGGTTTTTCACCGATGTACTTGAAAGGAAGAGCTATTTTTAGAAATCATGATTTAATTGAGCATTTTATCTCTGAGTTACTTCTTGTATTATTGCTTTACGTTGTTATGGGCTATTGTGGACTATTGGTTTTGGACCCGACCTTGGTAAAAGCTAGTCACTACATTCAACCTTAGGTTAGGTTTGTTACTTATTGAGTACATGGGGTCGGTTGTACTCATACTATACTTCTGCACCTTGCGTGCAGATATTAGATATTGATGTTGCTATACTCTACGGGAGCTGGAATTGAAGACATACCTGCATTCTGGTTGTAGCTGCCTCTTGTTCTTGGTAGCTTAGATTTATAAAAATCTGTTTATGTACATTTCGAACATATGATGTATTTATTTCATATCGGTTTTGTAAATTCTAATCTTAAAAGCTCATGATTTGTACTACCAGTTCTTGGGGAAATGTGTTAGTTTTATCTATTTTCTTTTAATTAATTGCCTTGTTAATTTCATTGGAATTGGATAGTTGGTAATTGGCTTACCTAGCAGGTTGAGTTATGTGCCATCACGACTAGTTGGATTTTGGGTCGTGACAAGGTGGTATCAGAGCTCTAGGTTCATAGGTTCTATGAGTCGTGAGTAAGTGTCTAGTATAGAGTCTTGTAGATCGGTAAAATGACGTCCATACTTATCTTCGAGAGGCTACAGGGTATTTAGGATAATTTCCCATCTTTCTTTCCTTATCGTGCAAAATTGATTCAGCTTGAAATATAACTCTTTGAATTCTTTCCACGCATTCGTGTGCGCACATGAGCGCTCGGTATCAACTGTGTATCGTCGGCTTGTGATTTTAGGGATGATGTGCGAGATGTGTATTCTGTGTTTTGGCGATGGGCTAGTTTGGAGGATTTGAGGCCATGGTTGAACTGTAGTTTAAGCTCGGTAGCTTTAGTTGTAACTTGTGCATTTGGACTCATATGTCCGGTAATGTCCTACGAGGGGAATTTGTGACTCGATTAGCAGTGGAATGGCTTTGTGATGAGTATGATGAAACTCCGGGATGTGTTAAGACGATTTGAATGTGACGAGAAGTGTTTCCTTGAAATGTAAAGTAAGGCTATTGGGAGCTTGATTTTCGTTTTGATGTGACGTATAAGCTCGAGAATTAATGTTTTGGAGGATCTTTATTATTAAATTATAGAGAGAATTAAATTTTCTTGTCTTGTTAATGAGTTTGGACTCAGGAAGATTAAGTGATTGTGTAGTAATTATGGATGCGAAAGGGTATAACAAGATGCCAATTTGAGGATAAACAGGTGGATTATCCCCTACAGAGTAATCTATGTAGGTATGGTGGAGAGTTTCTTTTTTGCCATTGGAGCATATGTGTGGAGGTTTGAATTTGAAGCTGGTTGAGAAAGTTGAATCGACTGTCAAGAGAAAAAAAAAGCGAGGTTAGTGGATGATTGAGGTATTTTATGGTTGGTATTGTATGAGTTTGAGAAGAATTTTCGTTGGACTGACTGTAGTATTAGGGCAGTAATAAAGTATGTGTATTATGAGTTATGAAGTGTTTTAATCTATGGCTTTGAGCCAAGTGGGGCAGCCTGCTATTGACAATTCAATTGATGGTTATTTGTTAAATTTTAGTTTGGAGGCAAATATGAGACTTCCAAAGGCCGGGGCAGAGGTAGAGGCACATTCCCACCTAGTATGCAGAAGGTGATTAGCAAGAAGAAAATAGCTGGGACAGAGAGAGCACAAAGTTTGTCAGAGTGTGACTCTTATGTCCCGTCTAGGGAAGCCTTCGAAGGCAACTCATTGGCTCAGTCTGAAGAGCGCGGTGAAGAAGAATCTCAACCATAGGGGCAATTTGAGCCCCAAGCTAAACCTGCTACATCCTAAAACACCACCAACACTAGCCATGAGCCCAGTTCAGGCGCAACGAACTCCGATTTTGACAATGGCCTTGATGATGGTAAAGGGGGAAACGTTTCAAAAGATGGGCAAGAGAGTACCAAGAAGAATGTGGTATGGTAGGATAGATTTTTGAGCGACAATGCCTTCCTTGACTTCCAACGGGGATGGAAAGAAAGGTCCTTGACTCATGAGAGGCAAGTCCTCACCAAGGATTTGGACAAATACAACCCGACAGTCCTAGAGCAATTTACCAAGAAAAGGGTTGGATGCAATTCACGGAGCCTTTGGTTGACATGAAAGAATACCTTGTTCGTGAGTTTTATGCAAACACAACGCACATTATCAAAGGGACAAAGGTCCCCAAAGTGCGAAATATCAAAGTGAAGTTTGATTAGAGGACACTCAATGACTACCTAGGACTTGACAATGTGTGTCACGACCCAAAATCTACTATAGGTCGTTATGGCACCTAACGCCATCGTCAGGCAAGCCAACGGTAATGTATCAATTTAATTACTCATTTTATTATTTTCAAAATCATAGATTTTAATAAGGAAAGAGATTTATACTTCTAAATCCACGGGAACATACAACCTTTATAATTTATAAAAGAAATAAAAGGCGATAATAATATATGAAACCGTGAGCATCAACTAGTATAACCCCAAAATCAGGTGTCATAAGTGCATGGACATTTACTATGGAGTACAATAATAATACAACATTTGTCTAGGATGTAAATGAGATAGGCTAAAGTAAATAGTATGATGGGGACTCCATGTACTACGATGCATAGCTTGGAATACATCTCACACAAAGTCTCCTCAACAGGTGCGCCTACGCGCCAAGATGATCACCAAATGAACCCGTCAGATCCTGCATATTTAGTTTAAAAGTGTAGCATGAGTACATAAATCAACGCGTACCCAGTATGTATTTAGACTAAACCCGAAGAAATAGTGACAAGGGGTCGACATCGACACTTACTAGAGGTTTAACAAGCAATATAATAAAATAATAAGCAGATGTGAAGCACACAACCATAACGGGGTAAATCCGTGGGTTACCTAATCTTTCAAATATTTCCTTTAAAGTATGAATTTCTCAATCTTGTATTCTACCTCATCAGCTTAGATGTATCAAGTACCAGTAACAAACGGATAAGAAGTACCATGTAAAATGCAGGGTATCAGTAGAAGGATAATCTCGTGAATTTACGGACTACCAGCGATATAATGCACGATTATGCCGAGGTCCTTCGTCCCGATCTAGAGTAATGTGTACATTGCCGAGGGTCGAGCGGCACGAACCATAGATACATATATTGTATTGCCGAGGTGTTCGGCCCGCTCCACAAGAAAGGAAGGAAGTTATCAAATTACGAGACATGTGCTTACAATACAGTACATGAGCACAAAGTGAATATAATCTTGACCGTTTCTCAAATAACTAGCCAACAACTCAAGGTAATAAGGCTCGGCCTTGTATACATATATTTATATCTAAATCAATTTCAATTATTAGTTCAAACAATTAAACCAGCAGAATGAGTTCAAATAATTTAATTATTACATGATAAGGTCCTAAGTATACTCGGAGATAAACACGCTTTAGCTACGTACGGACACTCGTCACCTCGTGCGTATGTAGCACCCAAAACTAGTTGCACATAACAATAATCATCACCTAGGGGTAGTTTCCTCCTTACAAGGTTAGACAAGAGACTTACCTCACTCCGAAGTTCCATAACCGGCTCCAATGCCTCTAAATTTCTTCAACTCAAAGCGAAACGACCCGAAACTATCCAAACAATGTGCAAATCAATCAAAATTTACTCTGATGCTTATAATTTAACAAACTATAATGATCTCCAACTCCATTCGAAAAGTCAATAAAGTCAACCCTCGGGCCCACGTGCCCGGATTCCGAAATTGTTTGAAGATTACCCATAACATTAAGAACTCAAATATATAATTTATTCCTAATTCCATGTCCAATTTCATGGTCAAAACAAAAATACCAAATTCTAGGTTTCTTTCAAAATCCCCCAATTTCTACTAATTTCCATGTTAAAATTCCATATGTGTTCATGAAATATAATCAAAAGTGGTTTAGAAACACGTGGATGAAATAGCTCTCCAAAATCGCCCCAAAGCCGAGCTCCAAAAATCCAAAACGAAATGAGAAAAATGACCAAGTTTGATCCCTTAGTAATCTATTCAGTTTCGCTTCTGTGGACAGATTGGCGCATCTGCGACGTCGCTTCTGCGACACCATCATCGCTTCTGCGAAGCCCACTACCCAACCGCACTCTCTCACCTGCGGAAATAATTCTGCTTCTACACCATCACGGGTGCGAGTTTCATTTGCACATCTGCGAAGCCAGCCACTTCTGCGCTAAAGATTTCTGCTTCTGCGATCCATGCCTTGCCCCTTCCCAGTCGCTTTTGCGTTGCCAAAGACCGCATATGCGATCACGCATGTGCGGGAAATGCTTCGTACCTGTGACCTCTGCCAGTCTTTCCAAATTTCGCTTCTGCGAACGTTGCTTCGCTTATACGATTGCGCATCTGCGATCAACTTCATCGCAGATGCGATAGTAGCTGCCAAAAACTAGCTTTCCCAAAATTTCCAAACAATCTGTTGATCACCTGAAATCCACCTGAGGCCCCCAGAACCTCAACCAAACATACCAATACATCCTAAAATATGATATGAACTTAGTCGAGGCTTCAAGCCACGTCAAACCACATCGAAATTACGAATCGCGCCTCGAATCGATTTATGAGTTTTCAAATCTTCCAACTTCTATAATTTGCGCCGAAACGTATCAAATCAATCCAGAATGACTTCAAATTTTGCGTACAAGTCACAAATCACGATACAAACCTATTCCAAGGATCAGAACCCCAAACGGATATCTAAAACATAAAAATCCACTTCAAGCCAAACTTAGGAAATTCTAAAACCTTAAAAATGTCAACTTTCCACAATAAGCGCCATAATGCTCCTGGGCGACCCGATACTGAACCCGAACATACGCCTAAGTCCAAAATCATCATACGAATCTATTGGAACCTTCAAATCCCTATTCCGACGTAGTTTACTCAAAAATCAAACCTTAGTCAATTCTTCCAACTTAAAGCTTCCGAATTTAGAATTTTTTTCCAAATCAACTCCGAACTTTTCAAAATTCAATTATGACCACACGTACAAGTCATAAAATATAAAGTGAAGCTACTCAAGGCCTCAAATCGCTGAACGACACACTAGAGCTCAAAACGGCTTGTCGGGTCGTTACATTCTCCCCCATTTAAACATACGTTCATCCTCGAATGTGCTAAGAACTATTCCAGAGTTGCCCCGAAATCACTGTTCAACACCTTGTGCACCTACCCATGCCACCACAACCCAGTTGAGCATATTAGCTCGAGCCAGACTGAATATTCTCCCTTCTATTTGGTCAATAAACCTTAGAACCAAATTCCAACCTCTGAATTTCTCTACAAGACCTGATTCTAACTTACGGACACCGTATCAATCACTAGACATTGTACCCAACATGACCATACTCCACCGTTAAAATCACACCATGTACCACATAATTCACTTGACCATAATAACATCTTCTGACCATAATAGGTGAAATTTCACTAAACTGATGCCCACAATACACCTCATAACGCATATAAGCCATGTTTGAACTCTCGCAATACTGCCATGACGAAAGAGATGTGTAGAAACTCATAACCACCTGCCGAATCAACAAAACATGGAGTCTTTCCTCCTGACAAGGACCATTACCTCATTCTGGACTGAATAACGATATTTTCTATACCTTGTATAAATCTGATTGCACTGATTTCAGGTCCAATAATCTCGTTTCACCCAGTACAATCTGCTCAGGCATAATCCATCTCACACACTTCCCTGGATTTCATATGATGCCATCAATGCACCAATAAGATAAAACTTGAATATGACACATAAAGAAGAACGAACTCTAGAAAAGAGCTACCCAGCCCGCGTAACAAATAAAATGGCCGAATAAATGCTATGAACCTACCTTAGGGATGAAAAACAAGGCACACAAAATAAGTGTAAGGAACTATGCTCAACATCTCATTGTTGCGGCGTGCAACCTGATCCAATATGACACTGTTGTGGCATGCAACCCGATCCAAACATGACAATGTTACGACGTGCAACCCAATCAACACAATATGCCCATGGCGGCGTGCCACCCAATCCAAATAATATACCCATGGAGGAGTTCCACCAGATCCGCACATATTAATCAAAAAGAAAACACACATCAAGCCGTAATGCTTATACTTACAAAATGTCCGAATATCGGCCTCAAGCACTCCAAGTGCATAATACAAATCCTGGAGAGACGGATAACGCCATACGCTATGAAACCCAAGCACAACTAAGGTGCGATAAATGACCTACATCTCAAGAGCCATCCTGCTCATATAACACCATAAGATACATGAGACCTCAACACATGTGCGAATAATCAAGCCGTCTCACAACCCACATGGCACAATAGAGATTACACGGAATAGCTGACGACGGGAATAACATCCAATGCCCGACGACTCCTCCGCAAGCAATGTTATGACAAATGAACACATCCGACCTGGCGTAGAGCACACATTCATATTAGACCCACCAACGGACCTCAAAACGATTCTGATCATACCATACTGAGCTAATATCCTTCTAAGGATCCACAATGGCCCTATTCATGACACACACGAGCATTCGTCCACCCCGGACCAAATTCCTATAGTTCATAACCGAAGGAATAGAGCGCCTTCCAGGCATAAACTCTTACATTAATGATAGTACCAAAAATCTCCATACTTGGTTTTAATCTTTAGCAATCAAGTGACTAACATGTCACACTTATACAAATCTCTCCGCGGGGTACGCTCCCACGACCTTTCGCCCAGGTAGCAAAGTCTGCACATCCATACCACCAATCGTACTAATTCTGTAAAGCAAATCAAGAATCCACAAATCAATACACAAAGCCTCTTATATAGAACGACATTCTCAGGTGACGCTAAAGAAAATGCCAGCTTACTCTAAACACCTGAATTCTTCCCTGCTCATTCGAGCTCGTGACATTACTGTCAACATCGAACCTCAACCTTGATCCTCCACATTCAATTTCCATGCCGCTCACTGTACCTATCATGCCTCTACGTGAAAGTACATGAATTCATCATAACCCCTAAACTACTAGTAGATTAAACACTTCATTGGCTAAAAACATTTCACTTAGTTCATTTCAAAAGAATAAATGTAACGCGTAACTGAATTCCCAAACTATAAAAAATACAAACCTCAAGTCGTGATCTAAACTGCCATGACTCATCCGGAATCCATTTACACCACAAGGCCATTTGAATCAAATACCTCCCGAATCAATCAAGTTATGGTGGTTGTCGAGCCCGCACGTATAACCACAAACCATATGTATAACTTCACATGCTGAAGGAACTGATCATTGCCATAATCATGCTGATTCAACCATTACTAACCGAACCAACTTCTTCCAATTCATTCTTGACTTGCCTTAGAAATAATAGTAGCTCTATTCAAGAATCATAATAAAACCCAAACAAAACCCATCCCGAGTGACCCACTTCACTAGACCACATCGTCTCAATACCATGAACCATCTCATACCTTCCACATGCGCACAATAACATCTCTAAATGGTACACCCATGTTGCAAGATTTTTCGAGAATCCGAAGCTATTTCTTCCTTTCCTACAATACTGCACCGCATACCCGATGATAACATAGAACACTCCAAGTCCCGTTCATAATCCACTACAAAAACTCGATCCTTAACCACACAACGAACCCGAAATCCTTAGGCACTGCACTTTAATTCTTGAACCCACTAGGACCGTTGTTGAGAGTCACCCACTTTGACCTGGTCCCGAATATAACCAAACTCCAATGCTCTGCTAGCACATGAACACCCTTTCAAAGAAGCAACCGACTGAATTCTTTACCTTGTACATCACATCCACAAGAAGCATAAACTCTGAGTCTTCCAAAAACCTGCACCTGAATCGATAAGGAGAAATATAGCACACATTCATCAAGTTCCTTGCTTGAATTACCCCCAATGGTTTTATTTTCTTAGTCATAATTGATCCACCAATGCACCGATAATCAGAAACCGCACAAGCAGACAACCACATAATCCAATCGTAGGCAGTGGGCTCCCCCACTTAGCTTTAAGCTACGATCACATAAATCTAGAACCCACAAAGATTCCTCCTTCATAATCACCATGATCTTGCACCGTTAACCCGCTAAATTATCGAAACCTCCTGTTAAACTTTTCATAAAACATCCGGAATTACCAGCCACAATTGCCTGTTCGACCTCCTGCTGAATAGTAAGTAGAACTCTTCGTAGAAACTTCATCAAAATCATGCAACCGCCGACCTGCTGACAGGAGATAGCACACTTGTGGAATTCCATACCGACATCTCCCAACGACGCTGCACGGGGTACAACTACCGCAAAGTCAGTAAACCCTCCTGAGCCCATGCTTTCCCACCAGCTGTACAAGTCTGTTCATTCCCCATTGACATGAACTGAAAGTCCGACAATACATTCCAAACTCGAAGTCACGTTTCACACCTCTTCATATCTAGCAAACTCCCTTTTTCCATAGTCAAGCTTCCTCTGTCGAGCAGCCACCATCCCAAATGAAATGCATAGGCTTAGTCATTATCCACCATGATTTCCATATTGCTCTAAACTTTCCTCAAGGCAAGTGTCTATCCTACCATAAAATCCATATGCTAATTTGCCACTCTTACTTCGATTAAACTATCTCCTTTAAGCAACTTCTCGACCTCTACTTTTTATACTTGACCTGCTAGCAATTCAACCACTGCGAGATACCTGCCACCATGCCCTTCCTCATACTTCGCTGCCCAAATGTTGCCTAAAATCAAATCCATACCTGTAGCACCTAAACTAATAAATTGCTACCAACTCTAAACCTCCTAGAAGATCATCTTTCGCGAGCTATCAACATTAGAAACACTAACTCGATTCTGAAATCTCTACACTCCGCTATCTCTGACAATCGCTTCTCATGCACCATTTCAATACACCCTGCCTCGAAGGCAAATCAAAGAAGACCATAACACCGGTGAACCTTAATGCGTTCAAACAAGGACGATGGCACCACATCACAAATGAGGATTCAACCACACCCAAAATAGCAAGTCTCGTTACTCCATCAACCAAGGCCTGAACATCCATAGACTGATTGTCTTTCCCCTACTGGAATTAAATGCCGAACCCCTAAACCACGCACTGAGAGATCCTCCTTTCGAGTCATTCACTGGCTCAACACATAGATAAACACCTACTATAACACCAACACGGTGCGATAACAACGCATGAACATCATAGCAATCTGTGCATAGCCTCAAAACCATAGAAGATACAAATACTGAGCTAAAATGACAGAACATCCTTCCGCAAGACGACGATAATAACTCGCTCGAGTACGCAGGGAAAACATCTTGCACCACATTTGCGGTACCATTTACAACTCCTCAATGCCCAATTGATACCAAGCACTCCAAGTCGCATAAGATTGAGTAGGAAGGGGATAAAGGCATAAGCCTCAAAGGAATCAAACCGCACAATGAGGAATCAATAAGGGAAGTGCTCTTACAACCCTGTAGCCTCTCGAAGATAAGTACAGACGTCTCCGTACTGATCCGCAAGACTCTACTAGACTTTCTCATGACTCGTGAGACCCAAGTGAACCTAGAGCTCTGATACCAAGCTGTCACAACCCTAAATCCACTATAGGTCGTGATGGCACCTAACACCGCCTTCAGGCAAGCCAACGGTGATTTATCGATTTAATTATTCATTTTATTACTTTCGAAATCATAGATTTTAATAAGGAAAGAGATTTACACTTCTAAATCCATGGGAACGTACAAACTTTGTAGTTTATAAAAGAAATAAATGGCAATAATAATATACGAAACCATGAGCATCAACTAGTATAACATGAGCATTTACTAGGGAGTACAATAATAATACAACATCTGTCTAGGATGTAAATGAGACAGGATAAAGTAAATAGTATGACGGGGACTCCGTGGAATGCAATGCATATCCTGGAATATAGCTCATATAAAGTTTTCTCAATAGGTGCGACTACGCGCCAAGATGATTACCAAATGAACCTGTCAGATCCTGCACATTTAATGCAAAAGTGCAGCATGAGTACGTAAATCAATGCGTACCTAGTAAGTATCTAGCCTAACCTCGAAGAAGTAGTGACGAGAGGTCAACATCGACACTTACTAAAGGTCCAATAAAATAATATAATAATTCATAACGGGGTAAATCTGTGGGTTACCTAATCTTCCAAATATTTCCTTTAAAGTATGAATTTCTCATTCTTGTATTCTACCTTATCAGCTCAGATGTATTGAGTACCAGTAATAAAAGGATACGAAGTACCATGTAAAATGCCAGACATTAGTAGAAGGATAATCTCGTGAATGTTCAGACTACCAACAATATAACGTACGATTATGCCGAGGTCGTTCGGCCCGATCCAGAATAATGTGTACACTTCCAAGGGTCAAGCGACACAAACCATAGATGCATCTATTATACCGCCGAGGCATTCAGCCTGCTCCACAAGAAAGGAAGAAAGTTATCGAATTACGAGACACATGCTTACAATACAGTACATGAGCACAAAATAAATATAATATTTACTGTTTCTCAAATAACTAGCCAACAACTCAAGGTGATAAGGCTCGACCTAGTATACATATATTTATTTCTAAATCAATTTCAATTATATGTTCAAATAATTAAACCAGTAGAATGGGTTCAGCCAATTCAATTATTACATGTTAAGGTCCTAAGTATACCCGGACATAAATATGCTTTAGCTACGTACAAACTCTCGTCACCTCGTTCGTACGTAGCACCCAAAACTAGTTGCACATAACAATAATCATCACCTAGGAGGTAGTTTCCTCCTCACAAGATTAGACATGAGACTTAACTCGCTCCGAAGTTTCATAACCGGCTCCAATGCCTCTTAATTTATTCAACTCAAAGCCAAACGACCCGAAACTAGCCAAACAATGTGCAAATCAATCAAAATGTACTCCAATGCTTATAAATTAGCAATCTATAATGATCCCCAACTCCGCTCGAAAAATCAATAAAGTCAACCCTCGGGCCCACATGCCCGGATTTTGAAATTGTTTGAAGATAAACATTACCCATAACATTAAGAACTCAAATATATAATTTATTCCCATTTCCATGTCCAATTTCGTGGTCAAAAATCAAAAATACCAAACTCTAGGTTTCTTTCAAAATCCCCCAATTTCTACTAATTCCATGTGTTCATGAAATATAATCAAAAATGGTTTAGAAACACTTACACCCAAGAGGTAGATGAAATAGCTCTCCAAAATCGCCCCAAAGCCGAGCTCCAAAAATCTAAAACGAAATGAGAAAAATGACCAAGTTTGATCCCTTAATAATCTACCCAGTTTCACTTCTGCGGACAGATTGGCACATCTGTGACTTTGCTTCTGTGACGCCATCGTCGCTTCTGCGAATCCCACTGCCCAGTCGCACTCTCGCACTTGCAGAAATAATTCCGCTTCTACGCCATCGCAGGTGCGAGTCTCATTTGCGCATCTGCGATGCCAACCGCTTCTGCACTGAAGATTTCTGCTTCTGCGATCCATGCCTTGCCCCTTCCCAGTCACTTCTCCGTTGCCAAAGACCGCATCTGCGATCACGCAGGTGCGGGAAATGCTTCGCATCTACGACCTCTGCCAGTCCTTCCAAATTTTGCTTCTATGAACACTGTTTCGCTTATACAATTGGCATCTACGATCAACTTCATCGCAGATGCGATGATACCAGTGGCTGCCAAAAACTAGCTTTCACAAAAATTTTCAAACAATCCGTTGATCACCCGGAATCTACCCCAGCCCCCCGGAAGCTCAACCAAACATACCAATACATCCTGAAATACAATACAAACTTAGTCGAGGCTTCAAACCATGTAGAACCACATCGAAATTATGAATCGCACCTCGAATCGATTTATGAGTTTTCAAATCTTCCAACTTCTATAATTTGTGCCGAAACGTATCAGATCAATCCGAAATTACTTCAAATTTTGCGAATAAGTTACAAATCATGATACAAACCTATTCCAAGGCTCAGAACCCCAAGCGAACATCGATAACATAAAAATCCACTTCAACCCAAACTTAGGAAATTCTAAAACCTTCAAAATGTCAACTTTTCACAATAAGTGTCGTAATTCTCCCGGGCGACTCGATATTCAACCCGAACATACGCCTAAGTCCGAAATCATCATATAAATCTATTGGAACCTTCAAATACCGATTCCGAGATCGTTTACTCAAAAATCAAACCTTAAAGAATTCTTTCAACTTAAAGCTTCCGAATTTAGAATTTTCTTTCCAAATCAACTTTGAACTTCCCGAATTTCAATTCCGACCACACGTACAAATCATAAAACATAAAGTAAAGCTACTCAAGGTCTCAAACCGCCGAATGACGCACTAGAGCTCAAAACGACTGGTTGGGTCATAACAATGTGGATCAAATAGAGTACTTATTCCCTATTATACACTTTGTGATCGCCTAATTTTTTTACCATACTTGGAATTTTTCAACACTTTTTTGTATGTAAATATTTTCAGTCTAATCTATATATTTTAGCCTTTATTTCGCTTTCTTAGTAGGTTTACTTAAGAAAATTAAATACCACAAAATGAGTCATACTTTAGATATTAGTTTTACTTTTATTTACAAAGAAAACAAAATTCACAAAAAATTATTTTTCTCCTAATTTGATAATCTAATGTTTTCATAATTCTTCCTTAGTAATTTCTTTTTTCCAGGTCTAAAAATAGTTAGTTAGTTAGTTAGCCAATTTTAATTTAGTAGGAGTAGGATAATATTTTACCTGTTTCTTATCATTTAAAAGAAAAATAAAAAAATACAAAAAAAGCAAGAACCAGTCGCTTTCTGACAACTAGCCACTTCTATAACCACTTTGATTCCATTTTATCCAAGCTCACATGCACATTCCACCCACCTTTTTCATACATATCCATTGCACGTAATATTCCCTGGAGCTGTTACAACTTTGGCCCCAAGAAATCCTTAAAGCATTCTCTATATACCTAACAGATCAGGGAGAAACGAAAGGGGATAGGGCAAAAGATAGCGCAATAGCGAAGGATTTGCTTCTCCGTTGAATAAACTAGAGATCAGAGAAAATGAGCTGCTTTCATCTTCAACCTTGAGCCAAAGAGTTTGAGCCACAGAAGCAACTTTACCCATAACCATGAAAGACCCGTGAACCAACACTCAAAATCCAGCAGCTTCGACCCCTTCACTGCTGTATCGTAGCTTCACCTAAACTCCAACCCAAAACATCCCAAAATCATCAACTAAAACTCGACAAAACCCAGCTAAAAAATGCAGCTCTAAAGACACCATAGAAGCTGCCAATAAATAACCATTAAACCTACCTGAAACGACCCCAAACCAGCCCATCCCCAAAAATCAGCTAAAACACAGCTGAAACAATTCCCAAAAATGCAGCTGCGTAAAAACAACCATGAAAGACAGTTGAAACAGCCCCATAAACAACCATGTAATGCGCCCTTTTCAATATTCAAAACCATCTCCTAAAACACCCTTATAACACAAGCTTTAGTTGAGTTTGAGGTTGCGGACGAGGTCATAGTTCGTTAGTTCTGGTCGAGTCCAACTGAAGTTCATGTATATCAGAGAATTTGTGCTCATCTATAAAAGATTCGGTTTGGAGGCTCGTTGTTCAGATTCGTTTGAGGTTCATTCTTCCTTTTCTTTATTGTCTTCACTCCTAATATGATATTCTTTCATTAGTTTTCTTTCGATTTTTGTTGCTTTGTCTTATTAATTGTTGAGTTAGTATTTTCATTGATTTTAGCTATGGTTTTATGGAAAGTTCAATGTCGTTGGTTTATCCCATTTTTTGTGATCGTTTGGATTATAATTTTTGGGTGTAGAAGATTAGCGTGGCTTGGTGAAAGAATTAATAGGGTGTTGATGGATCATGAGCTTTTGAATTTTATAAAAATATGAAAAGTTCAGTTTGGGATTAACTATTAATAAAACTCTTTTACTAAGTGGGCGGGGGAATTTTTCCTTCCTTTAAGGATAACGGGTTATATTAGAGAATGGATCTTTTAAGTTTAATTGAGTCTAGACATAGCTGTCCCGTTTCCATTTAATTTGGTCGCCCATTTCATAAATTGGTCGGTCCATTCATGTAAATACATAAGATGTCATTTTCTTTAATTACTATGTAACTATATCAATGAAATTATTGCTAGTTGCTTTAGGCGCGCTTAATAAATAATTGCCACAATTATGGGTACGGTTCACGTGGCATAATTGTGACACATAATCCCAAACTCAAGTGCACGTTCGTGTGGCTTGACCCTACAACTTCAAATCAATTAATAAAATAAACACATTGTGAATCATGGGTGCGTTTCACGTGGCGTGATTTACAATGTGCGATATCATAACTTGTTTAATTAAATTCCACAACAACAACAACAACAACAACAACAACAACCCAGTAAAATCCCATTAATGGGGTCTGGG
>AWOL01S0018107.1:8192-44527 GCA_000715115.1 Nicotiana otophora
TCTACAAGCCTCGAAGGATACATAATTTTCATAAAGGTTGGGATAGAGTCCCGCCATACCAAACAATACCCGTCTAAAGCATACTAACCAAACAAGCAACTCCGAAGCAAATGGAGCACACCAACATCCTCCGATGAGCTGATAGCCTACTTGGAGGGCTCTCAACCTGTCTATCGGGATCTGTGGGCATGAAACGCAACATCCCCAGGCAAAAGGGACGTCGGTACAAATAATGTATCGAGTATGTAAGGAATGAAAATAAGTAAATAATAGACATGAGAGTAACATTGAGTAAAAGAATTGACATGTACGTTTGCATAGCTCTGTGAATCATTTCATTTTTTATAGTGTCATACATACGCGTATAAATGTCATACCATGCATAGGTATATGCGTTCATAACATCATCAAGCCTCTAAGGGCATCCCATCATATCATTTCGGCTAATGTGGGCAAATCATCAACGTATACCAGCTGATCAGGTGGTGGTGTGTATATTAGCGCCATAACCATTCCCACATCCCATATACATCTATATACATATATATGCGCGTATATAACGCTATTTGGTCATGGGTCAATGTGCATGTATAAATGCATGAAATGTATATGAAATACGTTAATAAAATCTCTCGGTACGTCATAAGACCATTATGCCTCTAATTAATATCATGAAATAAACTTTACCAGCTTATGTATTTTTGAGACCCATTAACAGATGATAAAATAATATGACACATGGGGAATCAAGAACATAAGCATCTCTAGTATTTCTAAGAATAGAGTCATTTATGGAAGTTTTGCATTTGCTCGTTTCGTTCGTGTCGTATAGATCATGCCAAAAAGAAAGAAGGGATAGCCTTAACATACCTGAGTCGATTCTCTTGACAATCTCTCTAACATACGTTAACTTCGACAAAATACGTGACAGCAAAATCAGAGTAGGAAAAAATCTGTTGCTTAAAATACTAAAAATTCTCGTTTGATTCCTTGGAGATGTTGTGAAATCTTGTATGAACAGTTGAAGATCCGTACTTAGCATTTGCTATATGACTTGCGTTTGAAACTTAGGTTTTGTAACATACAAACATTTCTATTTTGAATGCATATCATACTGGAATTGTGACTTGTGTCTTTTAATAATGGACATAACTCACGTTTTATGTGTCTATCCATTATTAAATGGAAATGACTCACTTTCTTTAAGAATTGCCACATAACTTAGTTACTTTTGAGTCATAATTCTTTGATTGTTTAGCTGCCACGTTACTACACTTTCAACTAATCCAAATTTTCAACCCTTCTCCTTAATCAATTTATTAANCCCCTTCTCCTTAATCAATTTATTAATCTCTCACTAATTCAATAATTAACCAATTATCCACATAATTAAGAATCATCTCAAATTACTTAAAATACTACTCACTTTTAACATACCTTATACACCTTATTATCATGGTCATGTGGTACCTTGTATGGCACTAGTCCATAAATACGGGGTATTATAGCTTGGGCCGTATTTTTATCTCAAAATGACAAACTTCGATGAAACTCATTTTCTTCAATTTGATTACCCTCTAACCGTAACGAACTTGTTTGAAATAGAATAATACTTATAACCTCAAAAATAATCTCATTCCCCAGCTTACATCAATTAACTTACGACAAAACTTCAACGTACGAAAATGCGGTATGTAACAATATCATCAATACTATGATAAATGAATCAAGATATGGCTGGAATACACTGTTCATCTGATGCATGAATGTTGCTGGGGCATTGGTCAGCCCAAAAGACATCACAATGAACTAGTAGTGACCATAGCGGGTCCTGAATTTTGTGTTCAGAATATTAGAGTCATGATTCTTCAATAGGTGATACCCATACCTCAAATCAATATTAGAGAACACTCTAGCTCCTTGAAGCTGGTCAAATAAGTCATCAATGCGTGGCAAAATTGTATCTTTGTTCAACTGTGTGTAGTCAATGCACATCTGCATGGCACTATCCTTTTCTTCACAAACAGAACCGGTACACCCCAAGGTGACACACTAGGCCTAACAAACCCCTTATCAAGAAGCTCCTAAAGTTGCTCTTTCAATTTCTTCAACTCTACTGGTGCCATATGATACGGAGGAATAGAAATTTCCTAAGTGCCTGGAACCAAGTCAATACAAAAATTAATGTCCCTGTCGGGTCGCATGTGCGGCAGGTCTGCAGGAAATACATCCGAAAAGTCTCGTACTATCAAAACATAATCAATGGTAGGAGTATCAGCACCAACATCTTGCATAAAGCCAAATATGACAAACACCCTTTCCCAACAATCCGTTGGGCCTTCAGATATGAAATCACCCTACTGGGAACATAGTCCAGAGAACCTCTCCACTCACTCCTAGGTAA
This sequence comes from Nicotiana otophora, assembly GCA_000715115.1. Classification (NCBI taxonomy): domain Eukaryota; kingdom Viridiplantae; phylum Streptophyta; class Magnoliopsida; order Solanales; family Solanaceae; genus Nicotiana; species Nicotiana otophora. Next base: position 10,597 of record AWOL01S0018107.1, read on the forward strand.
CCCCGGCATCACCAAGTCACAGTTTTAGTGTGACAATCTGGAATAGCATGACATGGGAACAACCAATCCATGCCCAGAATCACGTTAAAATCAACCATACTAAGCAAAAAGAGATCAACTCTAGTCTCTAATCCCCTAATGGTCAGCACACATGACCAATACACACCTTTCACAATAATAGAATCGCCCACCGGCGTAGATACACATGCAAAATTAAGGACTCACAGGGCATATCCAAATAACGAGCAAAATATGATGATACATATGAGTAAGTTGAATCAGGGTCAAATAATATGGAAGCATCCCTGTGGCATATTGAAATAATACCTATGATCACTACATCTGAAGTAACAACCTCTGGCCTGGCAGGGAAAGCATAGCATCGAGCCTGACCGCCAACGGATCGGCCTCCCCCTCTAGGGGGACCTCTAGGTGCTTGAGTCCCACCCTGAGCTAGCTGAGCGGGTAGTGAAGTAACTGGTGCAGAAATCATAGCCTAACTCCTCTGCTAGACTGGACCTCCAAAAGACGGGGACAATGCCTCTTCACATGACCAAAACTCTCCCCACTCAAAGCAACCCTACTCTGACAATGGTGGCAGGTACTGAATCGGACCCCGAGAAATAGAATAACTACTAGAAGGATCTGGGATAGATGAATCCTGAACTGATAGAGCACGAGATGAACTATGATCTGGGAGGACATTGAGAAATGACTGACCCAGACGAGCACTGAATGAACCATGGCTAGCTGGTGCACCACGACAAATCGGATTAGCGATCTGAGAGGGCCTATAAGGGCGACCCTTGCTGTGGTGGGACTGTCCTCCAGAAGAAACACCGCTAAAACCACCCAAACCACGAGGACTCTTGGCCTCCCTCTCCTAACTACGAACCTGCTCTAGCTGCCTAGCAATATCAACCACCTCATCGAACCTAGCACCTGACGCAATCTCCTGAATCATGACGAAGCGCAATCCATAGTTGAGGCCATCAATGAAACTCTTAATCCTCTCCCTCTCTGTGAGAACCAACCAGATCGCATGACAAGCCAACTCTAAAAATCGCATCTCATACTGGGTCACTTACATACCCTCGTAGCATAGCTGCTCAAACTTCCTACACAACTCCTCCTTGCGGGCCTGTGGAACGAACTGCTCTAAGAAGATAACTCAGAATGCATGCCACGTAAGCTGTGCAGCACCTGCTGGCCTTCTTAACTCATGGGCCTCCCACCATCTAAAGACTTCCCCGATAACTGAAAAGTAGTAAATGAGACTCTACTAGTCTCCAGAATACCTTTTGTTCTAAGAATCTGTTGGCACCTATCTAAAAAATCCTGAGCATCCTCTAACCCAGCCCTACTGAATGTTGGAGTCCTGAGCCTCCCAAACTGCTCTAGCCTCTTTTGCTCTTCGTCACTCATAGGTGGATCCACCTAGGCCTAAGCAACTATAACCAGCTGGGCTGGTAGTACCCCTAGTGTTTGAAGCCCCTGAACCACATGCTCTGAAGTACGGGTGGCCGGAGTTTAAGCACCTCCCTTGGCCTGAGATTGGCTAGTGCATACAGTCAATATCTAGGCCAAAACCTCCTGAAGGCCTGGAATCATAATGGGCACAACTGATGCCTGAGCTAGTCCCACCGGCTCAACTACATCTGGTATCTGCTCCTGATCTGGAGCAATAAGTGACTCCATGGGTACTGCTTTAGCGGTTGTACGAGCTGCACCTCAACCATTACCATGGCCCCAACCTCTCGCGGACCTAGCTTATGGTACTGGTGGCCGTCCACCCAATCCGATAGCAGGTGTCCTCACCATCTGTGAGAGAATAGAATAATAGAAGTTTAGTTTCAGGAATCAACAAATCTACATGACAAGAATATAAGAAAGTGAAGTTTTCCTAATGGTTCGGTAGCCTCTCGAAGATAAGTACAGACGTCTCCGTACCGATTCACAAGGCTCTACTAAACCTATTCGTGACTCGTACGACCTATGTAACCTAGGCTCTAATACCAACTTGTCATGACCCAAATCTTAACATGCCGTGATGGTGCCTATCACAGTACTAGGCAAGCCCACAATAAAAAATAACTATGAATTTTTAATTGAAAACATGATGTAATAAGTTTAATAGTGAAAAATCTCATAAATAACCGATAAGAATAACTGCGACTCAAATATAAAATTCCCAAAATCCGGGTGTCACCGAGTACATGAGCTACTAAATATCAACACAATCAAAACTTCTAATACAACTGTATGGAAAGATAGAACAATACTAAATCAACTGAAAAAGGAAAGAGAGTCGAGGTCTGCGGATGCCAAAGCAGCTACCTCAAAAGTCTCTGAGTAGGTAATGCTCCAAGTCTGGCAACCACCGGGTCCCGATGTACCTGGATCATCACACGAAATGCAGAGTATAGTATGAGTACAACTGACCCAATGTACTCAATAAGTAACATGACTAACCTTTGGTTGAAAGAATTGATGAGCTTAGAAAGGTACAAACCAAATCCAGATAATAACAGTACATATATAATAGGAAAATGACAGCAATAACTCAAAAAAATCTTATAATCAGTTTGTACACAGTATAGAAATGTAGACATGCTTTCAAGTTTAACAGTTTAAGCTCAACGCTAATAAAATATACCAAGTGTAACTGATATGAGGAATGTTACATCTCTATGTCTACATGTCACATGTAAGGCATCACAGTGATAAACTCATGTACTCTCTATGTCTTCTTGTGTGTCATGCTTGAATTCTGTAGATCATGTCATTAGTACGTAATTATGGAGTTCCCTTTTTGTTATGTTGATGTGTGTAGTTTCCTTAATATCGTCCTTATAGTTACTAATGTAGCCACGCGCAGTATAAACACGTAAGATGATACAAATTGTCTTGTTGTTTAGGTGATGTTGTTTTTTGATGTAATAATGTTTGAAGATGTTAATGCAGATTGTCTTACTTAAAAGATAACAGACTGGAGAGTTGTTTGATTTGGTTTGTCTGTTGCGAATTCTAGTTTGTTGTATGCTGCTTAAAGTACATATACTCATCTTGTGATTTGTGGATGGATCTTAGGTTCTGTATGGAAATTGTATCGTGTTTTGAGCAGGTTGAAAATTTTGGAATAGTCGTATTTACAAATGATGTTTTGAGCAGGTTGAAAATTTTGGGATAGTCGTACTTACAAAGAAAACTCAGCCGAAAAATTTAAGAATTTAGAGAGTTTTAAAATTTTTTGAGTTATCAAATTGGTCATTCAATTACTTTGTAATTCAATTATCTTAAAAAATTTATTTAATTATTTCCGACTTTTGTAGGTGCAACGATTGCAGATCAAAGCAGTGACGAAGACCTTACTTGAGTGTTGTTGATTGTTGTTAGACTTTCTATTATCATGTTTAAGGATATTTTAGTTTAGAACTTTTTGTATGCAAATTCATCTATTTTGACTTTTGAATTGTTGATCAAACAATGTATTCATATTTTGTTTTTGTATATGCATAATTTTAGTTGGATATTTTAATTTTGTTTCATGGTTTATATAAGTTATGGTGTAAAATATTTCATTGAATAGGAAAATATTCTTCATTTTGCTTCCATAAATATCATAAATTACAATTGTGAATTATTGTAATAAAGAATATAACCGTTCCAATAGACCTAGCAAATAATAACAAAAGCCCCTAATAACAGTTGCAATATGATACAATATCCGTTGCAATAAGGTACTGATAATTGTTCCAATATATCACAAACACTATTGCTATATATCCTGAAAATTGTTACAATAGACTTAAAAAATCGCTGGTATTATTATGCAACAATGGTTTATAACCGTCCCAATAAAAATGAAAACCGTTCCCATAGATAGAATAATGGTAGCAGTTCCATAATCGTTACNTCTAACTAGCCTGCTCAACTCATAAACCTGCCACAATCTATAGGCTGCCCCTATCAGTTGAAAAGTAGTAAATGCAACCTCACTAATGTCCAAAATACTTGCGGTGCGAAGGATCCGCTGACACCTGTCTAGAAAATCCTGAGCGTCCTCTCACTCACCTCCGCAGAACTTTGACGGTTTAAGCCTCCNCAATATCCCTATATGGAGATGGTTTTTAACCCGTTACAAATAAACGTTCCTATAGACCTATTGTAATGTTGGATCTTGGAACATGTCCAAATCCGTCCCCATAGCCCTACAGGGACGGTTAGTGTATCTATTGCAATGGTTTTGGAAGGGTTTCCATAGTTATAATTTCTAGTAGTGCCTCCTCGCACCTGCGAGACTACTTCTGCGGTCTCAACCTCGCTCATGTGCTTCCGCACATGCGGAGTCCTTCCGCTTCTGCGGCTTCACCCCTTCCTGCCCATTTCAGCTTCTGCAGAATTTCCTCCCCACCTGCGCTCCCAGGCTTTCTCCCCAATTCTCGCATTTGCGCCTACATGGCCGCTTTTGCGGATCAAACCTGCGGCCAAAACCTCGCAGGTGCGGTTACACCAGAATAACTGCCCACAGAAATTGCATAAGTCCAACTCTTGATCCGATTTTAATACATATCACTCCTGAGGCCCCAGGGACCTCATCCAAACATACTACCAAGTCCTAAAACACGATACAAACTTAGTCGAGGCCTCAAATCACATCAAATAATATGCAAAACACAAATCGCACCCCAATTAAAGCCTAATGAAAATAATGAATTTCTAACTTCTACAATCGATGCCGAAACCTATAAAACCTACTTCGATTGACCTCAATTTTTTCACACAAGTCATAAATGACACAACGGATATATTCCAACTTCCGAAACCATAATCTAAGCTCATCTCTCAGTCAAACTTCTCAACTCTCCAAACTTCAACTTTTCTAACTTTCGCCAATTCAAGCTAAAATCATCTACGGACCTCCAAATCAATAAATGGACACATTCCTAAGTCCAAAATCTCCATACAGAGCTATTGAAACCATCAAAACTCTATTCCGAAGTCATTTACACATAAGTCAACTCTTTCAACTTAGGCTCCCAACCTTGGACTAAGTGTCCCAATTCATACCGAAACATACCCAAAACCAAACAAACAATCTCGGCAAGTCACATAACAACAAACAAATATAAAATAAATGATAAATGGGTCATTACATCTCGACCACCTGGTCAAACCTAGCATCCGTCTCGGCCGCCCGAGCCAAACTGTAACGTAGACTATAGTTGAGGCCATCCATGAACCTCTTGATCCTCTCTCTCTCTCTATCAGTGGGAACCAACCATATGGCATGACGGGCCAAATATGCGAACCTCATCTCATACTGAGTCACAATCATCTCTCCTTGGCGTAGATGCTCAAAATCTCTATGCAGCTCCCCTATGTGAGTATGTGGGACAAACGTCTCTAAGAAGAGAACTGAGAACTCATGCCATATAAGTGGCTCTACGCTAACTAGCCTGCTCAACTCATAAACCTGCCACAATCTATAGGCTGCCCCTGTCAGTTGAAAAGTAGTAAATGCAACCTCACTAATGTCCAAAATACTTGTGGTGCGAAGGATCCGCTGACACCTGTCTAGAAAATCCTGAGCGTCCTCTCACTCACCTCCGCAGAACTTTGACGGTTTAAGCCTCCAAAACCGCTCCAATGTCTTCTGCTCCACATAAGTCATAGGTGAGCCAACCTCGGCCCCGAGCAGCAACAACCGACTAAACTAGTAATAACCCTGGTGTCTGATGACCCTGAGCTAGCTGCTCTGGAGTACGGGCGGCAGTAGTCTGGACACCTTCCCTAGCCTGTGAGGTAGCTAGAGCAACTGGAATCGAAACTACCTAAGCTAGGCTCATGCACATAGTCGAAATCTCAGCCAAAGCCTCCTGTAGATCGAGAATAATAATAGGCGCATCCCGTTACTAGGCTGGTCCCATTGGAAACACTGTATTTGGAACCTTCTCCTCAACCGGAGCAACAAGTCGCTCCACAGGTGCTGCCTTAGGTGTAGTGCGAGCCCCACATTGGCCCCTATCGCCGCCCTAGACTCTCGCGGTCCTAACTGGTGGTACTGGTGCTCATCCGCCTAATACGGTTGCACGTGTCCTCACTATCTGTGAGAGAATAGAAAACTCAAGGTACAAACTTCGGAATTTAAAAAGTTCGCACGACAAGAATGCAAAAAGTGAAGTTTCCTAATAGTTCGGTAGCCGCTCGAAGATAAGTACAGACGTCTCCGTGTCAATCTACAAGACTATACTAAACTTTCTTATGACCGGTGAGACCTAAGCAACCTAGTGCTCTGGTACCAACTTATCACGATCCAACTCTCACCGGAGTCACGACGACGCCTAACACTACTTGCTAGGCAAGCCAACAATCACACAATAACAATGGATTTGATAAAACAATGTCTAATAACTCAACAACGAAAATATCATGAAATACATGAGAAAAACAACAACAATATTGCTACTACCATCCTAATGATCTGGTGTCAATGAATACATGAGTACTATTGAATATCAAAATGCAAAACAACTATCTGGACAATAGAACGGTAACAAAGGAAATAAAGGAAAGAGAACTTCAAGGTCTACGGACGTAATGGAAGGTATCTCGTACTGTCTCAATTACTAGCTCCAACACAGCTCTAGAAATCTCCACGCCTGGAAGTACCTGGATCTGCATAAGAAGTGCAGAGTGTAGTATGAGTAAAACTGACCCCATGTACTCAATAAGTAGCAAACCTAACCTTGGGCTAAAAGCAGTGACGAGCTCAAAAGAAATAGTCAGAGACCAATATCAATAACAGTTCAGGGTATTAGGGAATAGTAGAAGCAGGTAACTAGATGATAATATGTTCATCTCATTCATATTTCAGGAATTTAGACATCCTTTCCAAGTATAACAGTTTAGTCCCAACACAGATAAAATATTTTATTTACCAGCTAGTATGACGAAGGTATATCTCTATGCCTACATGTCAAATCAACAATACCATAGTGAAACCATTAAGAATAACCACACAACAACACTTAGAATTGTACAGGTGCTTGGCATAATTGCCCATCACAAAACACGTATATATAATATTGTGCCTGTACCCATTGCTGGTATGTCAGACTCCGGAGGGGCGTATCCTGCCCAAGTGCTAATCATAATCACATAGCCCAAATAATAGGGTCTGGTGCATGAATCGCCCCAAATCAATAACACTTAGCCCAATATGAGTCTGGCTTACGCGTAACCTCCCAATCAATACCCAATCGGCTTTATGGCCCAAGCTCAGTCATTAACCACTAAAGTCTCAGATAATCACATCTCACAATACTCAGTTCAATAGGGTTACACATATGGGGCATCAACAACATGTTAGAAATCATATAAGAAATTACTGAGGCAGAGATATCATACACAGATATAGCATCGTGACTGAGAGTATGTGTGCAATTAAGGCAAATAGCTCAAAAATAACAAGAATAGCCCTATCATGTCTCAAACAAGTAGCACATAGCTTGGACATAGTTTCTAATATGAATCATAGCTCAAATAATTATACAAGTAGAAAAGATATGAATATAACGAGACATGATAGCAAAACAAATCTCAGCATAGTCAAAAAGCTACCTCTAAATCATGAACACTTTGGTGCACGCACACACGCCTGTTGTTGATGATCAATTTTGACCCTCCCTTTTAAAATTAAATTATTGATGCTTATTAATTGGCAGTAAAATATTTTTAAATCAATAATACTTGTTTTTCTAAAATATAATAGGTAACAATAATTAATTTTGTCGAGATAGTAGCAATTTGGTATTAAATATTTATAAATTATATTACTCTTACTATTTTGGACTATTAAAATAACGTTAATATTTTAATAAATAAGTTTTACAACTAATGCAATGAATTAGTCTTTAATTTATAATTATATTACTTTGATTAACCAAATTAGTTTCATAATTCAATAAATAAAATATGATAGCAATAATTAATTAATTACATTAATTAATAATACATTTGATGACTATATTTTATTGTATTTAATTATAATTAATTAAGCCTAATTAAGTTGATTTTTTAGGGTTAAAGGCTCAAAGGGCTACAGTTGCAATTAATCAACAACATTCAATGTGGCTATGTGTAAAAATCAATTTCAGCAGTATTGGCCCAAATATACATGCCAAACGCCCCTGACCCAGTCCAGACCTACCCTCCCTATTCTTTGTTGGCGATTTGTGCCCTCTACTTACAGCTAATGGCATCGTGCCACATCGCCCATCTCCCACACTCACGGAAAAAATACAAATAAATCTGGACCATTGATCCAAGTCATCAACGGTCCATAATTAACTCCGTTTTTACCTTTCTTTTAATTCCTGCTGAAACTTCATCTTCACCATTGGATTATGGGAATCCAGTGGCCATCTTTTTCATATTAAAAACTTTTATTAATTCTTATCTCCTGAAAATATAAGGGCCATTGATCTAACGGCCCAGATCCTATCTCTTATATTAAACTAACCTAACCCCTTCCAACCCTAATCATTTTCAACCTCACCCGGCCGTCCTCATTTCTCTTTCCTTCCTCTTTTCTCTCATCCCATCAGACCCCTGTCAATCAAAAACCTTGCACAAATTTGTGCAAGATCACATATTTAACCTCTCAATTTGTCCCCTACATCCACGAATCATGCCGGCTATTTCCACCTTCATCACTAAAATTTAAAATATCCAAATCGAACCCTAGACTTAAAATGTGCAACTGCAAATCATTTGTTCTGTCTTTGTTCTTTCAAATCCAGAGCATGCATAGTTATTTATCTCTGATTTCATCATTTTTATTCGTTGTCCAGAGGTCAAACACAGTGACCTATAGATATTAGGGTTTGACCGACGCTCCAATGAATTCAACGGTCGACTCTTCCTCTCCCCATGATCAGGTAAATCCTACAATATTTCCCCCCTCTTCTACTTCTATTTTTTCACCTCTATTGTTATCATCATCCATGCAATCATCACTCTCCACTATCGATCTGAAATCAATCGGAACCCTAAGGCTTGAAGTCCAATATAAATAGGGCATTCAATGTCTTCACCTACCACACATAAAATACTATCAAAAACACAAAAAAGAAAGAAGGAAAAGAGTTAAAATTTAAGGTTTTCTCGCTAAGTCCAGGGATACACTCTAATTTTTTTTGTTTTTTTCTCATTCTCTGATTTGAGTTCAACTACTGTGATTGGTCTTGAGTTTGGATCCCTAATCAACCCTTGAACAACTTCTACTTGGTTTGCTGCCCTACAAAAGATCAGTATATACTGACCCCCTCTCACTTCGAATTAATCGTTTGGTTATGTATTCTTAATGACTTCCTAGTGGATTCTCTGATTGTTCATGTTAGATATTAAAGTCGTGTTTGTTATGTCCTGCCTTTACATGTTATTTTCATTATTAAATTTGGGATCTTCTATTAAGTTAAGTCGTATTGAAGCTACCATCAAATATGTGCTAAGGAATCCTATCTTTCATGATTCAATTAGTAACAATGACCCTAGGCTAAGTGATATTCTTATGACTAACTTTACTAAGCCTCTATGATTAAGATAACTTAACTCTTGTGTTAATTTTGTGCATAATCTATCTCTGTTAGTTGAACAATAACTTTAGGTCAGCTAAGCTAACAACAATCATGCTCTTGAACTTTTTTTGGTGTTTCTGTACCTCCAGATTACTTGACCTTCCTACTTGTGACATTATGTTGATCTTATAAGTGGACTCTTCCATGTCTTGCATTCAACCTGTCTACCTTAACAGTCTTAGTAAATAAATGTGATAACCTGCATGTTCTGTGTATTTAGTGATCCATGTACAACTGTTACTCTTATATCCTGTTAAAGCTTCATGATTAATTAAGTCTTGTGCTAGCAATATTATATGTGATCTTTTTGTCCGTAATTGTTCTTTTGAACGTCATCATAAAAATCAAATGGAAAAAAATTAGATCTTTTTAAACTTCTCTTGAAAACACTTTAACAATTGCCCACATTAAGCCATCCTCATACATGTGATATTCTATTGTTTTGATTTAGTTTCTACCCTCATGCTGACTTGCTTGTCTCAGGTTAACAACCTGTTTAGATCACTATGACAGAGTGATTTCTGAATGCCTCTTATGATGATTCAAAACTAAGGAAACCATATAATGAAACTTGCTAAAGTGTGTTAGGAAGCATGTTCTCTACTTGTTGAGATTGATCCCTGTAGTGAGCTTAATACTTACCCTCTCATGACTATTTGAGTTTTGTGAGACTTCTACTGTTATGTTGATAACCTTTTTCTCCTGAGTTCACATTTGTCATTGTTAATTTGGCTATGTTCACAGACTACCACATGACTTTAGTTTGAGGGATTGTATGTTTGCATCTATGTGTTAACTCTCCAATTGTCATAATTCTGACCTTGCTATGGGATGTATTAGTTTGAATTTGTGAATTATTTCCCATTAAGAGAATTGTTCCAAATGGAAAATAATTCTGATTCGGTGACTTTACACTACCCTTTAGTTGTTAGGCTTAGCGGTGACTTTACACTATCCTGATTCCTACATATCTGTCATGTTAACTAGTATACAAATCATGTATTGGGTTATGGTTATATATTATGCTAGTGAACCTGTCTATATGGCCAACTGTTAGCTCAGTGTGACCTGTTTGCTTTTTCAAGTTAAAGAGAATGTCATTCACCTTCTAGGTCTGCTCTTAACTATGCTGAAGCTTTTTAAAAGTGCACGTGCACTGTTCTTATTTTCTGAACCTACATAAAAGAACTCTGATCATCAAACTTATAGTGAATCCAATAGAACATGTACCTCATCTCTTCTCTGTATAGTACTTGCCTATTAACATTTTTGAGCCTAAAGACATGAGTATGAAGCACGCCTACTACTTGCACTTTGTGATCTTGTGTGATTATGTCCCATCAGTGACTCATACCTAAGCTCCTCTATGTATAGTACTTTCCAATATTTCTAATCCTAAAGACATGAGTAACGAAGCATGCCTACTACTTGCACTTTGTGATCTTGCGTGATTATGTCCCAACAGTGACTCATGCCTACTGTAGTGTCATGTTCTTACTTCTTATATTCTATGCTTGATATGGGGTTCTCTTAACTCAATGTTGTTCTTTAGTTTATTCTCTGTACCCAGATGGTGAACTGCAATATTTTATTTGTTCAAAGTTGTCGAGTTTTTTGTGTGTTTGAAGAGGGTATATAATGACTTCTACATCTACTGTTGATGTCTTGACAATATGAAATTACTCTGTTGATCCATTTATTTGTATTTAAACCTTTAAGGAAGATTAATAGTGGGTGTCTAAGGTTATTTGGATGTAAAAACTTGGTGTGGTTACGATACCTCTCCTTGACACAAGTACTGCTCGGGGTCCGTGAAACCCTCGTGAACTCTGAAGTGCCAAGGGTTCCAAAAAAGGGATCATATACATAAATGAAGATTTATACCAAGTCTTTAGTCATTAACTCTTATTAATCCTCATAGGATTAACATAAAATAAAATTTGTTTCATTGCATTCTTTAGTTCTTAATTGTCATAATCATTATCTTACTTATCTTTTACAATTGATATACATTAATTATCCACTTATCTTTGTATGCATGAATTCAATTTGGGCATGCTGAGCTATGGCCCATATCGAGAGTCTAGTTCTCCTTTCCCTTTCCTTTAATTATACTTATTTTTATTTACCGCTTTTGTGTATATATATACCATATAAAATCTAACCATATTGAATGTGTTGAATATTTGATTGTTCTTTTAGGAATTAGACAAACCAAGGCTCAAAGATAAAATTCAAGTTAGAAATTCTGCTCTCTTTAGATCTTTTAATGTTTAATCACTAATTAATTTCCAAATTTATATTTTCAATAAATTAAAGGCCTTATCTTGTTATAATTGACGATTTTTAATAAGTTTAGACTTTGACAGATGCAAAAATGAAAGCAGACTCTCTTTGAAAAATCAGATCGCGAAAATAATTTAAGAAAGTTGTCTTTAAGAAGTAAAATCCAAACTCAACCAAGCTTATAAAATGATGAACTTCAACGAAATTTAAATACGAGGTTCCCGTTGAAAATTGGTTTACAAATAAGGCACACTCATTACAAATTGAGGTATACCTTCAAAATGATTTCTTATTCTACTAAGGCATAAATAGGTAACACCCTTTTTAAAGCATATACTCAAACAAAGAATTTTTACAAGGTCTTTCTCGAAAACGAAAGCATATCTAGTTTTCGACTTAATAAGTGTACATATGTTAGAAAGATGATTTCCTACTTATAAGGAACTTCTTTTCTTTTTAAAGTATACACAACCTTATTCAAGTAGTAATTTCCAGACAGAACGTAGAATACTTTTCAGATTTTGAATACTAGCTAAGCAGAATATAGATATTTCATTCCCCGAACCTAGCCTAAGGAGCTACCTCAGGTAGATGTTTAGGGGTGCCTAACACTTTCTTTTATAATAACTAGAACGCTTACCCAAATCTCACCGGTTAGCAGACCATTATGATAATAACCTTACAAACCCATAGGTACAATAATATACCTTAAGATATTTGGCGGTGACTCTTTTTCAAAGCTTCAGAAAAACCATTAGTTGTATTTTAGTTTACACTTAGCGTGTAATAACATGGCGACTCTGCTGGAGATGTTTTACACCTAGGTTCTGACCTTAGTAGACTTAGGCTACACTTGAACTTTGAGGATGCTTTGTTATATTCAGTTCTAATTATGCTTGACCTACAAATATATATTTATTCGCTTCATTCTACTTGATTACACTTTCTTCATGTTGATACATGCTTACCTGTTTAATTATATTACTGCTTTACCAACATTATCTGTTACTGCTTTATACACTGTCATCACATGTTTCCTACCGAGTCTTGGCCCTACATAATCACACACAAATGACACGCAAGGGTTGTCTTTACACTACTCCAAACCTTCTTTTAAAACTCTCTAGTTTCAAATAACGACTTTGTTAGGATAATTAACATAATGTCCCACAGTTATTCAGTCCAACTCCAAAATTAGGAAACACTCTACTCTTAGAAAATATAGGCCATGCTACATAAACCTTAGGTGGGTCAATCCTTGGTATTGACTCACGATTAGGAAAGCCAGCTTAAAGTCAATGGGTTATGCACCCAACGACATGCTTTATGTGGAGCGATGAACCAATCCAGATAATACACTAAAGATCCGAAGCAAACACTCAGCGAACCTTTCACCACTTTAGATGGAAATCAATCGCAATGTCCTTGAGATTAATGTGGTCATGGGCGCACCTTACAAGTTGAAGCAGTAGTGGAGGAACATTCGACGGGATTACGAGAACGAGATCAGAACACAATTGGGAGCACTAATTGCTCTGATGAACATCTGAGCTAACAGATTCCTCACTAGGCTGCTAATAGAGTTTTGAGCTTCAGATAAGGTGGTCTTCAAATTTGTTGATTGTGAGTTGATGCCAACACTGGAGGAGATTAACAGCTTTACGGAGTTACTACACACCGGGCAGAAACCAATACTGCCAGTTGTTATGCTAGACCACAGGTTCCTCCATACATTGGGTCTGACAATCAATAGAATCTTAAGAAATGTCAAAGATGGATGGGTGAGTTTGGACCAGCTATTTGACATATTCAGGCACCATGAGAGCTATGAGTGGAATCTTGAAGAATTTCAGTGCGATCAAGCAGCATGGGAGAGCCTCCACCCCTTAACATTTTCTCTAGCACTATTATGACTGCTGGTTTTCCAATAAAGAAAGGGACAAATCAATATCAACCTGCTGCCCTTGGTTTTGCAACCTTCCAGGGAATCTGCAAGTCACCCTCGTTCCTATGATATTGGCACAGACATTTCGAGCACTGTCGGTATGTTCTACAGGATATAATTTCTTCAGAGGCTGTAACTTGCTACTCCATATATGGGCTACAAAACACTTCTTCCAGAGAGAGGCAACCGTTGACTATTTTGTTGGCATCATTAGCATGATTTGAAGTCATAACGAAAGGATGAGGCACTAGGTTACACCGCATGGCCAGGAGGAGTGGCGGGACATGCTGACCCATCTGAATGAGAATTGATAAATTGGAAACATTCCTAGTTTAGTGACAGGGCAATCTCGAGATGCCCGGGGAAGTACTTCATTGAGTTGGTAGGATTGGAAGGAATTCAATTGTACGCACCTCTAAGGGTTTTTAGGCAATTTGGTCTGATTCCAGACGTGCCTCTCTTGTCAAGGACAGCTTTGTATGAAGATGATTATAATGGAAAAATTCCGATCTCGAGGATAAGGAGACTCCAAGGTGAATGGAACGACTTGGTCATAATGGGAATGGGACAAAATCCTTGGTGCACGCCTAAGTACTTTGTATGGATCAACAAGGAAAACGAGTTGGCCAGGGCTAGTAGGGAAGGATTAATTGGATTGAAGGATTCAGCAGTAGCTCCGCAGATATGTCACAAGATCCTACCCCATTATCTCGTCACCACTGCCATGCATCGACAAGTAATCCCTGAGTCGGTCGACCACATGCTGCCACCACCAGATGACGATGACCAGTGATTAAATACATAGAGATTGAGTCAGAAACAGAACCAGCGAAGGATCTAGAGAAGGAACCAGAATACAACAATGATGAGTACGAGGAGGAGGTTGAAGAGGACCCCGATGAAGAGCCGGAAGAAGAAAGCTTTGGAGGAGACTCCGGGGACGAATATTAAGTTGTTGGTTGATTTCTTTCTTATACCTTTTCATTCCCTAAGGGCAAACCTATAAAGCCCATGCGATATTTTAAAAACTTTTGAGAACCATAATGTAGCCATTAACAATTGTCCTCATATTGTATCAGTGATGAAGCATTATTCTAACCCACAAAGCCTATCAATGAAAATTAAAGTTTTCTCCAGATCTGAATGTGTTAAAATTTGATTGTTTGTCAAACGCTCCCGATATAGGCCCAGCCCCGGCAAAGAGAGGTCCTCACGTATCTTAGGAAACGCGCTTGTCTAAATACATGAACTAACTGCTCTATGTGCTTATATTTGTGCAATCCCCGAAACTGACTTCTACTTCTCTTTATTTTTCTGCTTTATCACTTTATTTTATCCCCCAAAACAGAGGTTTATTTGTGTTGATACCTAAAACTGGCCGAGTCACCGTATAATCTGAGATCCAAGAAGAAGATGACCGCAATAGATGCCCCAGCCAAAAATGCTCTAGTGGTAGACGACAACACAGGGAGATCGGGGGGAAATGGCGATACCTAAAATGACAAACATTTTGCCCGAATGGAACATGAAATGGAGTCTTTGATAGAAGAGGTACAACATATCTAGGAGCTGGCACACATGGCCAAGAAGATGCTTCCCCAACCAACCCTCTTCCTTCCATAGATTCAATCCCTGACAATTTCCCTTCATCAACCAGGAAAAACAACTAATACCCCCACTTCTATCACCACAAACCACACAACTCAAGTTATACAACTAGTAACCCTCCCCCCAAATCCACCAAAACCTCTGATACACACACCCTATGTTCCAAACTATGTCCAAGTACCACAAAAACCACTAGCCACCACTAATTTTATTCACACCCCTCTTCGTAACAATGTCCCTTTTACCAACAAACATACACAGTATATACTTGCAGCACAGACCGCCACACATGAGCGGTATGTTCCACCTGCATATGACACCTCAGATCCCACCTTTATCGCGTCCGTCACGGTCAGAGTACCCTATGAGATAGACCAATATGGTGAAATGGAGAAAGAAGAAAAATGCAAGGAAGAGGAGTCAGTGGAGGAACAACTACGAGTATTGTGGAAACAGATGAAGAATATCCAAGTTGCTCGAGCAAGCGAGAGATTCGATTATGAGGACCTGTGCATACATCCTGATGTTGACATGCCCACAGGGTACAAGCCTCCAAAGCTTGACATTTTTGATGGCACAGGCGACCCCTATGCTTATTTGAGGGCATGGTATGACAAGTTAGTCGGAGTGGGGAGAAATGAAAAGCTAAGAATGAAACTGTTTATAAGGAGTCTGAAATGAGAAGAGCTTACTTGGTATACCAAACAAGACCCCAGGAACTGGAGAGAGTGGCAGGACATGGCTGAAGATTTTATGAATCCCTTCAGATTTAACACTAAGATCACTCCAGACATATTCGCTTTGGTGAATTTACAGAAGAAACCCTCTGAATCATTTCAAGAATACACTCACCGCTGGAGATCACAAACTTCTAGGACTCAACCTCTGTTGGATGATAATGATCTAACTAAGTATTTTATTCGTGCTCAAGAAGGCATTTATTAGAAAAGGTGATGGGATAGGTCAGAAATTCCCCGAATTAGTCAAAATGGGAGATTTCTTAGAAGAAGTTATCATGTCAGGAAAGATACAGTCCTTGGTCACACTACAAGCTACTAGCAAGGCTATACAGTCTTGTTCCATCGGCAGTAGGAAGAAAAAGAAAGAGGAAGTAACGACGATCGTCCCCTACTATCAGTCAAGTCCTCCTTATCGAATCAAATCCTACCCCACAAACACTCATCCCCCACATCAACCCACTTATACCCCAGTATATAACACCCAACCATACTACAATGCTCAACCCCACTACAACCCACCCCGAGCCAATGTACATGTAAACCCACCACGACCATATGCTCCAGTACAAACCACTACCCACCAAAACGGACCTGCCTATGCACCCAGGCCACGTCCAATCATTAAAGAAAGGAATCTCAAAAATTTCATACCAGTTGCCGAGCCTCTAGCCCAATTGTTTGAAAGGTTAAGAAGAGTCTAACTAATATACCTGGTAGAAGGAAGAATCCCCGACCAACCCTCCAAATATTTTGATGCAAGCAATCAATATGCCTATCATTCAGGTGTTCTTGGGTATGAAACCGAGGATTGTTATCGATTGAAGAATGAGATCGAACTATTGATTAAGAGTGGAGCTATCCAGTGCAACCCAGCCCCACCAAATGTTAACTGTAACCCACTACCAAAAAACAGAAACCAAGGAGCTAACACAATCATATTGGACGAGAACTATGACTTGAAAGAGACTATCGTTACTTTTGGGAATACCTAAGCTGCAAGAACACCACCTCCGGTAATTACATTGATCACTGTGCAGTTGAAGCATCCCGTGATGGTTCATACATACCAACCATGGCCCACCACCGCCGTTAGAGATGAAGGGAGTCAAAAATATAAAATAGTTCCATGGACTAATCAGTTGAATGGAAAAGGCAAAATGACAGACACCGTAGCTGCTCAGGGGATGACTAGGTCAGGAATGTGTTACACTCTAGAAGAGGTGAATCAAGGGAATTCGAGTAGGGAGCAAAATCCGAGGAGAAACATAACAGACGCGGAGGCAGCAAAGTTTTGGAGGAGGATGCTGGTCAAAGAATACTCTGTACAAGAACAGTTGAGGAAGACCCGTGCCCACATATCAAGTATGGATTTGTTTATGAGTTCCAACAGTCACTGGGAGGCTCTAGTAAAAGTGCTAAGAAGGTAAGTGAGTCGGGCAATACCACCAGCGAGGCGCTAGCAACAACCATTGGGAAGATGGTGGAGGTAAACAAGATTTCCTTTCGGAGGGATGAACTTCCTGTGCAGGGTATGGATCATAACAAGGCTCTGCACATTACAGTAAAGTATGGAGATAATGTCGTATCTCGTACTTGTCGATGGAGGATCCAGAGTAAACATTTGCCTGTTCTCTACTCTATGAGAATTGGGCATTCATTTGAGGGAAGTAAAAGAAAACCATGTGAGAGTAAGGTATTTCAATGGGTCACAGAAGGATGTCATAGGAGAGATCTACTTAGCTTTGCAGATTGGACAAGTAGAGTCCCCGATATTGTTTCAAGTAATGGACATTTCGTCTTCATACAATCTACTACTAGGAAGGCCTGGATACATATGGCAGGGGCAGTTCCTTCCACTGTCTATTAGTGTATGAAATTCGAATGGGATTGCTAGGAGATTATGATACATGGGGAGTAGAGCCGGTCAGCTTACTTGGAGCATTCGGTTCCTTCCATAGTAGAATTAGATGGGGTCACTTTCCATGCAGTCGAGATCATGCAAGCAATAGAAATGGGGAAGAATGAGCAGAATCATAGCATGCAGTCACCGTATAGGTCAAAGATGGCAATGCGAGAAATGATAAAGTATGGATACCGACAAGGGGCTAGGCTAGGAGCTTGATCAAATGGGATAACAGAGCCTATCGAGAAAAAAAGGCAAAAAGGTAGCGTCGACTTGGGGTATCAGCCTACAACTGGAAGAACCTATAACGGTAACCCTAGGAAGATGTTTTTGTACCAAAGTGTGTTCTGGGCATAGGTCCGAGCTCACCATCAGTGGAGGATATCATCGATGGGATGAGAAGATTGTTCATGGAGAGCCAGTCCATCTCTGGTTCACCGAGAGTCTTGGTAGTGTGGAATTGTAGTAATTTTGAAAAATGCATGGCCAATTGAGGCATGAACCATGCATGTACGTTTTTGTTAAATTGCCTCTTTGAATGCTGAGACCTTCCTTTTGATGAAATAAAAGAATTATTTGTCTAGAAGTCATCGTGAATTCATCTTTACCTTTATTTATACTCAATTTTTCTTTTCAGAATCAAATCAATAAAAACTCGCGTTCTGTGATTATGACATGTAACGAAACCCTTGAGCAAAATGATCCGGACTACGCAAAGAATGACGAGAGTATGATGCTTAAGAACCTCCCGCAAGAGATCGAGCATCTAGAAATCCAGAAGAAGTCCAACCTTGAAGAAGCAGAAGTGATTAATTTAGAAAGGAAAGAAGATGTGAAAGACTCAAATCAGTATCCATCTAAAGGCAAAACAGAAGGAAGAATTGATAGAGCTCATCCGATAATACATCGATGTATTTGCTTGGTCATATGACGACATGCCCGGATTGAGTACTGACATCATCCCACACTGATAGCCTACTAATTCTGCCAGACCAC
The DNA here is from genome assembly GCA_000715115.1 of Nicotiana otophora. Taxonomy (NCBI): domain Eukaryota; kingdom Viridiplantae; phylum Streptophyta; class Magnoliopsida; order Solanales; family Solanaceae; genus Nicotiana; species Nicotiana otophora. The sequence goes on from AWOL01S0018107.1 coordinate 29,716, forward strand.
CCGTCAAAATGAAACCCAGAAAATTCAAGCCAAATTTGAGTCCAAGGATCAAAATAGAAGTCACCAAGAAGATAGAAGCTAATGTGGTGAGGGTCACCAATCACCCTACATGGATGGAAAACATCATACCGGTACCGAAGAAGGATGGAAAGATCAGGATATGTGTGGACTATCGAGATCTCAACAAAGCCAGTACCAAGGACAAATTTCCACTACCGAATAAATATATACTCATTGATAACTGTGCGAAACACGAGTTACAATTGTTCGTGGATTATTTTACTGGATACCACCAGATTTTGATGCACGAAGCAGACGCAGAGAAGATAGAATTCACCATACCATGGGGGGTTTATTTCTACAATGTCATGCCGTTCTATCTCACAAATATCGGTGCTACCTACATCAGGGCCATGACGACTCTCTTTCACGACATGATCCACAAGGAGATTGAGGTATATGTGGATGATGTCATCATCAAGTCTCGGAATATTGCAGATCATTTGAGTGACTTAAAGAAGTTCTTTGGATGGTTGCAGGGATACAGTTTGAAGTTGAATCCTGCGAAATGTGTATTCCGAGTTCCCGCAAGAAAAGCGTTAGGTTTCATCATCAGCAGAAAGTGGATAGAGCTGGGCCCCTCAAAGATCAAGGCCATTCAAGACTTATCTCCACCCAAAAGCAAGAAGGACGTGATGATATTCCTTGGAAGATTGAACTACATCAGCAGGTTCATAGCCCAACCAACAAAAATTTTGTGAGCCAATTTTCACGTTGTTGAAGAAAGACGCCGCTACAAAATGGACAGAGGAATGACAGAAAACTTTTGATAGTATCAAGGAGTATTTTTCGATTCCACCAGCATTTGTTCCACTTGAACATAGGAAGCCGCTACTACTATACTTGTCCATCTTGGATAATGCATTTGGATGCGTGTTGGGATAATACGATGAGACTAGAAAGAAGGAGCAAGCTATCTATTACCTGAGCAAGAAATTCACACCATAAGAGGCCAGATACACCTTGTTAGAGCGGACATGCTGCACTTATCGCTCAGAAGTTAAGGCATTACATATCGGCATACACCACATATTTGATATCCCGACTCGACCCGCTAAAGTACATCATTCGAAAGCCGATGCCTATGGGAAAGTTGGCCAAATGGCAGATTCTTTTCAGTGATTTCGATATCATGTACATGTCGTAGAAGGCTATCAAAGGACAAGCATTGGCTGATCATCTTGCAGAAAACCCGATTGACAAGGATTATGAGCCACATACAACATATTTCCCAAATGAAGAAGTGTTGATCGCTGGGGAGGACATTTAAGAGTCATATATAGTGTGGAGAATGTTTTTCGATGGAGCAGCCAATTTCAAGGGAGTAGGAATTGGGGTAGTCCTAATTTCTGAGTCGAAACACTACTATCTCGCTTCAGCTAAGATAAGCTTCCCTTGTACAAATAATATGGAAAAATATGAGGCATGTATCCTCGGGATTAGGATGGCATTCGACATGAACATCAAAGAGATTTTGGTCATAGGAGATTCTAACTTGCTGATACACCAAGTTCAAGGAGAATGTACCACCAAGAATGTCATGATCCTTCCATACTTGCATTGCGTGACGGAGTTGTGTAAGAAGTTCACCAAGATTGAGTTCAGACATGTTCCCATAATCCATAATGAGTTTGTCGATGCTCTTGCAACCTTATCATCCATGACTCAGTACCCGAACAAGAATTACATCGACCACATAAAAATAGAGGTTTGAGATCAACATGCATACTTTTTCCATGTGGATGAAGAGCTAGATGGTAAGTCTTGGTACCACGACATCAAAAGGTTCCTCGAAGTAAGAGAGTACCAAAAAAAAGCCACTAATGGTCAGAATCAAGCATTAAGAAGACTAGCAAATCACTTTTTCCTTAACGGGGAAGTCCTGTATAGGAAGACCCCAGATTTGGTCTGTTAAGGTATATAGACGATGTTGAAGCGACAAGGTTATTAGAAGAAATACATGCAGGAACATGCGAGCCTCACATGAATGGTTTCACCTTAGCCAAGAATATCCTAAGAGCCAAATACGTTTGTATGACCATGGAAAGTGATAGCATTCGCTACGTGTAGAAGTGTCACCAGTGTCAGATTCACAAGGATTTCATCCGGGTTCTCCCGAATGCGTTAAACGTAATGGGTTCTCCTTGGCCATTTGCCGCTTAGGACATGGATATGATTGGACCTATAGATCCTGCCGCATCGAACGAGCATAATTTCATCTTGGTAGCCATCGACTACTTAACCAAATGGGTCGAAGCCTCTACATACAACGCTGCCACGAAGAAGGTAGTGGCAAATTTAGTCTGTAACAACATAGTATACAAATTTGGGATTCCAGAGTCAGTCATAACTGACAACGCAACCAATCTCAACAGCAATCTCATGAGGGAGATTTGTGAGAAGTTCAGAATCGTCCACCGTAACTCCACGGTATACAGGCCAGAAATGAATGGAGCAATTAAAGCAGCCAAAAAAATATCAAAAGGATCTTGCAGAAGATAGTGGACAATCACAGGCAATGGAACGATAAGCTATCCTTTGCCCTACTTGGTTACCGCACTACCATGAAGACATCCACTAGGGAAATTCCATACATGTTGGTATATGACATAGAAGTTGTGATACCCAAAAAAGTCAAGATACCATCTTTGAGAGTTATCCAGGAAGCCAAGCTAGATGATGCACAATGGATACGTTTCAGGAAAGAACAAATCATACTCATTGATGAAAAGAGAATGGACGCAGTGTGTCATGGTAAACTGTATCAAAATAGGATGGCCAACGAGTTCAACAGAAAGGTGGAACCTCGGCAGTTCACACCGGCAGCTGGTTTTGAAAAAGATATTCCCCCATCAAGAAGAGGCCAAGGGAATGTCCGCGCCAAATTGGCAAGGTACTTATATAGTCCATCGAGTATTGTTGGGAGGAGCATTAATCCTAGCAGAAATAGACGGCAGAGCCAACACGAGGCCCATCAATTCAGACGCATTCAAGAGATACTACATTTGAAGATAATATAGTTAGGGTTTTGTTTTAACATAACTACGTCTGACCTGACTTCCCACGGTAGGATACGTAGGCAACCCATGTAGGTTCCGGTCTCCCCCCTCCCCTCTCTCTTGTAATAGAAAATCCAAATGTCATTATTTATGTATTAGGAACTACATCACGACTTGATTTCCTTTGGCAGGATTATGTAGGCAATCCATATCAGATTCAATCATCTATTGTAATATCACTACGCTTTGGCCTGATTCCATTTGGATACATAGGAAGTCCGAGTCAGACTCGGCCATATCATTTCAAATTTTTACCACTTTTTATCTATTGTAATCGAACTATGTTTTCACTTGATTAAATTTTGATATGTAGGCTTCCTGAGTCAGGCTCGCCATCATAATTTATTTTAGCATTTTATCATCCTCGAACTACATTCTGACCTAATTTCGCATGGATACGTAGGCAACCTGAAAAGGTTTGGTCATAACCCTAGGAAAGCCTTTGTAATACACTATCTAGATTAGGACGTGATCATGATGGCAAGAAGCTACGTCATCAGGGGCATATCCAGGAGATCGTAATATACATGACAGATCCATGGAGAAATGATAATTGCATCAGAAGAAACTTCTAAACATGTCATAATCAATAGCAATGGTGTATGCCATAAACATAAATAATTTTTCAAAATAGCTTTTAGAAATTCTACTCTTCCATATAAACTTCGTGGCATAACCCACCAGATCCGGGGCAAGGCCAGGTCCACGATCAATACAAATCAACCCCCCCCCCCCCCCCAGTAAGAATTTTCTTTGAGCGAAGGATTGACACGAATTAAAGGATACTAGAGCGCACCGGGATCGATGATGGACCCGCTACAATTTCATGAGCCCCTATCTCGCCTTTATTATTCAATTCATTTTCTCATAGAGTTAAGGACTAGCTTCAAATTCTTTGCAGGCATTCTGGAGTCAAGTCTTCGAAGCAATCAAAATAACTTATATATATCAAATTGCCTGCTCTGCCAATCGGAGCAGCTAGTACATATTAAGTCATCGGCAATGCCAATTGAAGCCTTGTATATAGCAAATTGTCCGCACTACCAACCGAAACCTCTTGTACATATCAAGAAGTCGGCACCGCCAATCGGAGCCTTGTATATAGCAAACTATTTTCTTCGCCAACTATAGCACTTTGTACATATCGCATCGCTCGCTCGGCCAATCTGAGCACTTCAGATGGATTGCACCATCACTCCTCCACATCAGAGATTCCAAGTAGATAGTTTCAAATCAAAGGATGGACCATCCAATTTTGCCACATATTTCACTAATTGGCTGTCGCAGGTTAGTTCTGCAGTCAAGAGTATCTCTTGGGCATGCTCATTTACTTCTATGCTTTATCTTGAATGTTTTGATGTTTTTATTTATGCATCTTACATGCATTCTTACATTCAAATTCAAATATTCCCATCGCGCGGAGATACTCCCATTGTACAGAGACTTTCACATTAGAAGTCAAATACTCCTATCGCACGAAGATATTTCCATCGTGCAGAGTTTTTTACATTCAAAGTCACATACTCCCATCGCGTGGAGATACTCCCATCGTGTGGAGATTTTAAATTCAAAGTAAACTACTCCCATCGCGTAAGATACTCTCTTCGCATGGAGATTCAAATACTCTGATAGCTGTGGGATGGTACACAACCCGACTAACAATCCAGTCAGATTCAAAGGCCCATCCTCGACATCCCAAATAATGCTCCAAAGCTCGAAGATTTCAGATTCAAAAATCCCATCGCCCTATATCCCAAATAACGGCCAGTCAGCAGCCGAGCATCATCATTCTTGTATATTGATATCACATCTTAACGTATTTGAATTACGATATATAGGTATGTGTATATCTTCTTTGTTGCAGGTTTAAACCCTACAACGTGGAAATTCTTCTAAGCCGCAAACTCATAAGCGAGCCAAGGATCCAAACTGAAACTCAATCCAATCAGAAGAACTCCAAAGTCATCAAGTCTTTCAAGTCTCATAATCAAGCTACAATCTGTGAAGTCATTCGGGTTCTAAAATTCTTCCGTCTTGCAGTATCGTCATAAAACAATACTGGGACAATTCCTGCAAGCGCCACTCTCTCCAAATCATCATTTCAGAACTATATGAGGCTTGATCCTCATTAATTCCTAGGTATGTAGGCGATTCAAAGTCAGAATTCGACCTCTAATATCATAATTCATGATCTTTCCAATTCTACGTACCATCTCTGTAATACATGCCTAGAGTCGGGGCAAAATTGGTCATTAAGTCAATTTCTTTGACCGCAAACTCTTTCATCTTCTCCGGTCAAAGAGGGGCAGTTGTTGACCACCAATTTTGACCCTCTCTTTTAAAATTAAATTATTGATGCTTATTAATTGGCAATAAATGTGGTAAAATAGTTTTAAATCAGTAATACATATTTTTCTAAAATATAATAAGTAATAATAGTTAATATTATCGAGAAAGTAGCAATTTGGTATTAAAGGTTTATAAATTATATTGATCTTACTAGTTTGGACTATTAAAATAACCTTAATATTTTAATAAACAAGTTTTACAATTAATTTAATGAATTAGTCATTAATTTATAATTATATTACTTTAATTAACCAAATTAGTTTCATAATTAAATAAATAAAATATTATTGCAATAAATAATTAATTACAGTGATTAATAATATATTTGGTGAATATATCTTATTATTTTTAATTATAATTAATTAAGCCTAATTAAGTTGATTTTAAAAGGGGTTAAAGGCTCAAAGGGCTACAATTGCAATTAATCAACTAAATTTAGTGTGGCTATGTGTTAAAGTCTATTTCAGCTGTATTGGCCCAAATACACGAGCCCAAATGCCCCTGACCTGATCTAGACCTACCCTTCTTATTCCATGACGGCGATCCGTGCCTTCTCCTTTGAGCCAATAGCATCGTGCCACGTCGCCCATCTTCCACACTCACAGAAAAAGCACAAATAAATCTGGACCGTTGATCCAGTTCATCAACTATCCGTAATTAATCTCTATTTTTCCCTCTTTTTAATCCCTGCTGAAACTTCATCTTCATTATTGTATTACATGGATCCAAAGGCCATCTTTTTTCATATTAAAAAACTTTTATTAATTCTTATCTCCCCGAAATATCAGGGTCGTTGATCGAAAGATCCAACGGCCCAAATCCTATCTCCCATATTAAACTAACCTAACCCCTTCCAATCCTAATTATTTTCAACCTCACCCATCCGCCCTCATTTCCTTTTCCTTCTTTTTTTCTCTCATCCCATCAGACCCCCGTCAATAAAAACACCTTGCATAAATTTGTGCAAGGTCACAGATTTAACCTCAAATCAATCAATTTATCCCCTAAATCCCCGAATCCTTCCGGCTATATCCACCTTCATCACTAAAATTCAAAAGCCCCAAATCGAACCCTAGACCTAAAATGTGCAACTACAAATCATCTATTCTCTCTTCGTTCTTTCAAATTCAAAGTATGCATGGCTATTTGTCTCCGATTTCATCTTTGTTATTCATTTTCCAGAGGTTAAACATAGTGACCTCTGGACATTAGGGTTTGACTGATGCTCTGATGGCTTCAATGGTCAACTCCTCCTCTCCACGTGCTCATGTAATCCTGCACTGCTTTTCCCCTCTCCTGCTTCTTTGTTTTCACCTCTATTATTATCATCATCCATGCAATCGTCACTCTCCACTATCGATCTGAAATCAATCGGAACCCTAAGGCTTAAAGTCCAATATAAACAGGGCATTCAATGTCTTCACCTACCAGACATAAAATACTATCAGAAACATAACAAAGAAAGAAAGAAAAGAGTTAAAATTTAAGGTTTTCTCACTAAGTCCAAGGATACTCTCTAATTTTTCTATTTTCCTTTCTCTTTCATTCTCCGATTTGAGTTCAACAACTATGATTGGTCTTGAGTTTGGATCCCTAAACCACCCTTGAACTACTTCTACTTGGTTTGTTGACCTGCAGAAAGTTAGTACATATTGACCCTCTCTCACTTTGAATTAATCATTTGGTTCTGTGTTCTTAATTACTTTCTAGTTGATTCTTTGATTGTTCATGTTAGATATTAAAGTTGTGTGTGTTATGTCTTGCCTTTACATATTATTTACATTATTAAATTAGGGATCTTCTAATTAAGTTAAGTCGTATTGAAGTTGTTATCAAATATGTGCTAACGAATCCTATCTTTCATAATTCAATTAGTAAAAATGACTCTAGGCTAAGTGGAATACTTATGACTAACTTTACTAAGCCTATATGATTAAGCTAAGTTAATTTTGTGCATAATCTATCTCTGTTAGTTAAACAATAACATTAGGTCAGCTAAGCTACGTTAGTGTGCGACCCCTAGGTTCAATACTAAGCTGGTAGTAAATTGATCGTATCAATATACTAATCAAGGGTGGCGTCTAGCAACACTCCTTAACGACCAGATAGAATGAAGTATACAATTTACTCTCAAGAACCAGTAGAAGAATAATATAGTAATTCCTTCTGTCCTTATAGCTCTGTGTCACCATAGGATATGGTTCAACTATCAAATCCTAATAGGCGACCAACTATGTGTTCATGTCAAATATAATCGACCATTGAATGACCTAAGAAACTCTTTTCTTCTTTCATTCAATCGTCCTGGCCAAGGTCTTAGTTTGGTCGTTTATAATTCATGACAACATGGAGCGTAAACTCATTACCAAGAGTTGACAGATTCCATCTTGATCAATCATTAATTCTACAAGTATTTAATTATACCCAATATTCTTTCAACTATCGCCCTAAGGCCATAAGTGTCTAGTAACAAAGCACAATAAATAACTTGTCAATTACTATCACGACCCAAATTTCCCTCCGTAGGATGTCGTGACGACACCTAGCCTCTAAGACTAGGTAAGCCTAACACTTACTGAATTAATAGAAGAATTTGACTAACAATTAATAATGATGAAATAGAACCTTATTACACAACTTATAATTCCCAAAACCGTTAGTACAAGTCATAAGCTCTACTGAGTTTACTAGAAAAATTTCTAAATATAACTATTTGAAACGGAAGTTAAACAGTACAAATACAAAATCAGAGGGTGACTCCGAGGCCTGTGAACGCGGCTGCAGGTTTACCTTGAGTCTTCATAGCTCGACCAACCAACTAATAATCAACAACAACTGTGGCACCTGGATCTGCACAAAAATATGCAGAAGCATAGTATGAGTACACCACATCGGTACCCAGTAAATATCAAGACTAACCTCGATGAAGTAGTGATGAGGGACAGTCAAGACACCTACCGGACTAAACATCCTGAACAAGTATGAAGATGAACTAGCAAAGAAACAATATTAATATAAAGCTAAGCAGGATAAGAAATACAAAATAATACTTGCAATGATACACTAATAGCAAAAATATTTAACGGGAAACAGTCAAGTAGTAATGCCGTAGAGTAAGCTGGACACAGTCTAAGTCTGGTGAAACCAAATAAAGGAATCCCAGCAACAACTCAATAAGAACAACCGCTTTCACACCATATCTGTTCGAGCATTTCCATGAGGTACCGAACCTCAAAATCACTTGGCATCTTGTGCCCACATTCCAATTCATAACCGCACGGATGACTCACGTGCCAAGAGAACAACCGTCACACAGAAGGCAAATAAACGATAGTACATGCAATGGTCAACAATGTCAGGATTCCTCTTCTTAAATCGATAGGGTGATTTAACTACGTGTATGCTTGTGCAAGTGTGCTACCATAATTTAGATCAACTGATAAGAGTAGAGACAATGAATGGCACATAAGAAATGATCACCACAAAATGTACAGAGTACTAAAAGCAGCAATGAAGTTCAAACAACGACTAGCACAACAAAGTTAGCTACACAGAACCAAACAAATAATGCAACACGGAGGAAGACAATTAATAGTATGCTAAGAAAACAACAATCAAAGACAAGTGCACAGAAAAAAGGGGAAATCACAACAGAGCCCTCCCGAGGTACCGCCTTGCAGTCTCAAATCGTAAATGAATCACAACAGCACGGCAGAAACCTCGTGCAAACAATAACAATCGCACGACAGAAATCTCATGCCATAATAAGATCCACACGGCATAAACCTCGTGCCACAATAAGATCCGCACGGCAGAAACCTCGTGCCACAATAACATCCGCACGGCAGAAACCTCATGCCACAATAACATCCGCACGACAGAAATCTTGTGCCACAATAACATCTGCACGGCAGAAACCTCATGCCACAATAACATCTGCACGACAGAAACCTCGTGCCACAATAACATCCGCACGGGAGAAACTTCATGCCACAATAACATCCGCACAATAGAAACCTCGTGCCACAATAACATCCGTGCGATAGAACCCCCGTGCCACACAACACTGAATACCACAACAACAACGACAATAACACAAGAATACAACAAGTAATTCAACTCAGGAACTCCAGAACACAATAAGACGGAAGAACGAACTCACAAGAAAAGACGGAATATGAGATAATGGTACAACATAGAAATATATCGACAAGGAAGAGATACTGTGTAGCAATGATCCCACATAAGTACAATTCAATGATAAGAGGGATAACATGAATCAATAAATCTAATTAAGGTTAAGTCAACAATGATAAGGGGTAATAAATCTTCAGTTAGGGTGGAGCAATTACGGAAGAGATTCAACAAATTCAATTAAGGATAAGCAGATTATGGAAAAGATAATAATAACTTCAATCAAGGACAAAAAATTACGAGAAGGATAGCATAGCAATAAAAGAGGCAACAACTTTAGTCAAGGCACATAAGGGTTTAACCGGCAATAAGGGTAAAACATGGAGCAATTAATTCCAATTAAGATACGTAAGGGTGAACTTAGTAAATGGGGAATTTAACATAACAAAACAACTTCATATCTAATGAACATAAGAACCTAAGAGCCCTAAATAGTCAAATGTTCACAAATACGCTCGAGCACATATTCGTCACCTCGCATACACGGACTTCACATGACATAATTAGCACCAAAGACTCAAATCCTAAGGGTTAGTTTCCCCCACACAAGGTTAGGCAAAATACTTACCTCAAAGAAGCTAGACCGTTACTCTAAAATGACCTTCTCGAGTGAAACAACCTCCGGACGACTCAAATCTAGTCAAAATAACTTCAATTCATAAATTAAACTCATAGAAGATAATTCCGGATAATAAAGCTTCAATATTTAACAAGAACTAAAAGTCAGTCCAAAAGTCGAACCCCGAGCTCACACTTCGGAACCCAATAAAATTTATAAAACCCGAACACTCATTCCGATATGAGTTCAACCATACCAAAATTATCAATTTTCGACATCAATTCGTTCTTCAAATCATCATTTTACATTTTGAAAGATTGTTTCAAAAATTCCCATTTTTCTCAACTGAAAACACTAATTTAATGATACAAATAAAGATGAAATCATGAAATATAATCAATTTCGGGTGAAGAACACTTACCCTAAAGATTTTCTTGAAAATTCCACGAAGAATTGCTTAAATCCGAGGTCTACAACTCGAAATATGGAGAAAATGACCAAACCCTCGACTTATATGATTCTGCCCAGGCACGATCGCACCTGCGACTCATTAGCCGCTTATGCAACGTCGTATTTGCAACAAAATATACACTTTTGCGGAGAATCACTGGAGGCCGCCAACGCACCTGCGAAAAAGCCTTGCTTCCGTGCTAACGCAGGTGCGGCCAGCGTTGCGCTTCTGTGCTGCCTCTTCGCTTCTGCGCCTTTCCCGTCCGCTTCTGCGATCACGCAGGTGCGGAATATCCTTCGCACCTGCGGCAACTGCCCAGACCTGCCCATTTTGCTTCTGTGACCAATTAGTACTTCTGCGCGCATGCACCGGCGGTCCCTTATGCGCAGGTGCGAAAATACTAGTTGACAGAAAATTCCAGCAGCTCCAAACAATGCTCCAACGATCCGAACCCCGTCCGAAACTCATCTGAGCCACTCGGGACCTCATCCAAATATACCAATAAGTTCCATAACATAACACGGGCCTACTCGAGGCCTCAAATCACATCAAACAACATCGAAACTACCAATCGCACCACGAATCGAACTTATGAATTGCCAAGTTTTCTAACTCCCAAAACTCCTGCCGAAACATATCAAATCAACCTGGAATAATGCCAAATTTTGCATGCCGGTCCCAAATGACATAACAGAGCTAATCCAACTCTCGGAACCACAATCCGATCCTGATATGACCAAAGTCAACACTTGGTCAAACCTCTCAACCTTCCAAAACTTCAACTTTTTAATTTTCGCCGAAATGTTTTAAATTACCCTACGGACCTCCAAATCCAAATCTGGACGCACGCCTAAGTCCAAAATTACCATACGAAACTATTGGAACCATCAAAATACCATTTCAGAGTCGTGTACACAAAAGTCAAATTCCGGTCAACTCTTACCGCTTAAACTTCTAAAACATGAATCCTTCTTCCAAATCAATCTCGAATTATCCGAAATCTGAACTCGACTACGCACGCATGTCATAACACATAATACGGAGCTGCTCGAGACCTTAAGCCACTGAACAGAGCGCTAATTCTCAAAACGACCGGTCGGGTCGTTACATTACTATGACGATCGCAGGTCAAAGGAAACTCTTACATCATATTCTTCAAGAGAATATCATATTGACAGTTTATGGTAATTCTAACTATTAGGAATTATCTAATAAGTCGGCTCAATGATCATATCTGTATATGCATCATCTATCTATGTGATTTAGTTAATGAGATCTACTAATCTTTATTCAATAAAGACGATCACATAAATATTGATCTAACTAGATTACTAATGTCCAAATTAATAATCCTATGATCAAAAATAAATTTAGATTAAATTATAAGAAACTTCACTCTCATTATCATGATCTCCATCACAATGTCAAGTCTCAAAATTTAATCAAGAACTTTATCAAGTTAATCAAACAATTAATAATAACTATGATAAAAGAATATCAGATGCCATATATTTTTATATCAAATAATGTTCACAAAAATATGTTCAAATCATCAAATATGAGATTAGATCTAGGGCATATCTACCATATCCCTAACAATTACACGTCCAAAAAAATTAAATTGGAAAGGAAATAAAGAAGTACAACCTGATACTATTTATTTGTTTATTTTGAAAAATAAATCACATAAACGTATTACATATCTCTTTTTTTTTTTTTTTTTTTTTTTTTTTTTTTTTTTTTTGGGCCCAACGTACTTTTATATTTTAAAGACCGAAGCGTTGTGACTACAGGAGAATCAAGGGAAGACAATGAGAAGGCTGGGAGAATAAACCCAGGTGAATTAGATTCCGTTCATATTGTACATTATTTGTTTTAAGAAATAAGTGATTTTTCTAATAAAATAAAAAATTAGAAAAAATCAAAAATTATTGGCACTTTTTGAAAAACATTAATTATGCAGAGTTTTATACTTAATACGAAATATTACATAAGTAATACAAAGACTACACTAGCAATTTAAAGTTTCAAATTGCAAATCGAATGTTATTTTAATTTTACAAAAAATTATGTTAATACTATAATTTCTTATATAGCTAACCTTAATAAACCTTAATCATTATGTTAAATTGCGTCAGGAACTAAAATATTATAGTTCATTATTTTAGCATCTATTAACCAAATCAAAAGGTTACAATATGCATGAACTTTGATCTTAACGAATTAGAACCCAGCTAAAGTTTCCTTGGTCCTTGAAAAAAGAAATACTAACTTTTTGCGTTTAATGACAAAAATATATATTGACCGTGGACTCAAAAGAAATGGAATACATAATAGAGAAAGAAGACTTGTAATTGACTAGGTTGGTTCCTCGCCTCCTCGTTGCTCTTCTGTGTACTCATAATTCATATCACAAATCACTAATTATTAATAACTACAAGTACAAATAACTCATTAGCAGAGTACTTCTGATATCTTTCTCTCTCACTTGTCGAAAGAAAATGTCTTGATCTGTGTCACGATCCCAAAATCTCACTTTTAGAATTATGATGACATCTAGTCTAAAAATAAGTATGCCTACCACATGGCGAGATTTAACAAAAATAAACAACTTAGCTATTAAATTAAACTGATAAATGACATAATAAAGCTGAGACTGATCAATAGTCATACATTTCTGTGATGACTCAAAAGGTCATCTTATGTTTTAGAACTCGAATCTGTGCACTTAAACCTTAAAAATCTCATTTTTACCCTCCTCGAGTTGCGTGCACAGTCCGGGCATATTTTCGGAAAGCTTTTATGTTGAAAATTGATGAAAATAAGAATTTATGCCTTAAAAGTTAAGTTTTATTGACTTCGGTCAATATTTTTGGTAAACGGGTCCGGATCTGTATTTTGACGGTCCCGATGGGTCCGTATCGAATTATGGGACCTGGGCGTATGCCCGAAATCGAATTCGGAGGTCCCTAGCTCAAATTATGAATTTTTGATGAAAATGAAAAGTCTGAAAGTTAATTGTTTTTAAGAATTGATTGATGTTTGACATTGTTAGTGTCGGATCCGTATTCTGGTTCCGGAGCCCGATACAGGTTCATTATGATATTTAAGACTTGTCTGTGAAATTTGATGAGAAACGGAGTTTATTTGACGTGATTCGGACGTCCTGTTGAGAAGATATGAACTTTAAAGTGTTCTTGAGAATTTCATTCGATTTGGTGCTAAATTCGTAGTTCTAGGTGTTATTTTAGCGATTTGATCGCGCGAGCAAGTTCGTATGATAATTTTAGACTTGTGTGCATGTTTGGTTTGGTGCCCCGAGGGCTCGGGTGAGTTTCGGATAGGCCACATGATGTTTTGGACTTTGAAAATCTAGTATTTTACTGCAGTAGGTGTTCTGGCATATCCTTCTTCGCGTTCGCGAAGGTCCTCTCGCGAAACTGATGAGGCAGGGATTTCTTCTTCGCGAACGTGAAGGCTTAGTCGCGGACGCGAACACCCTTCGCGAACGCGATAAGCCCATCGTGAACGCGTAGTGTTAGGCACTTGGGAGGGGCAAACAAATTTTTCTTCATCGTGAACGCGAACAATAACTCGCGAACACGGAGACCAGGGAAGGGTAGCATGCGCAAACGCGAGCACTGTCTCGTGAACGTGAAGGCTTGGCAGCCCATACACTTTGCAAAGGTGACAGTGCTCTCGCGAACGCGATGAACACTGTCGCCCATCACTTTACAGAACCCAAAAATGGGATTTTAGCCAAAAATCCATTTTTCTCAAAAACCAAACGGTGAGAGGCGATTATTCAAGAGTCATTTCTTCCCCAAATTGTTGGTAAGTGATTCTAAACCATTTTCTTTCAATTACCCATTACATTTCTTGAATTTTCAACCTAAAATCTAGAGTTTTCATGGTAGAATTAGGGGTTAGGGTAGAAACTAGGAAATTTGGGGATTTAGACCTCAATTTGAGGTCGGATTCCAAAACCAATTATATATTCATGGATTTGATGAACCGGGTGTTCAAACTCTACTTGAATTTCTTTGTGGTTGTATTTATTGATGATATCTTGATCTACTCCCACAGTCGGGAGGAGCATGAGCAGCACCTTCGGATCATTCTTTAGACTTTGAAAGACAG
>AWOL01S0018107.1:45623-59923 GCA_000715115.1 Nicotiana otophora
GAGTGTTAATGCACGAAGGGTGATGCCGTGCCATATTGTGAGTGTTAATGCACGAAGGGTGATGCCGTGCCATATTGTGAGTGTTAATGCACGAAGGGTGATGCCGTGCCATATTGTGAGTGTTAATGCACGAAGGGTGATGCCGTGCCATATTGTGAGTGTTAATGCACGAAGGGTGATGCCTTGCTATATTGTGAGTATTAATGCAAGAAGGGTGATGCTGTACCATGATATGAGAGTTAATCCACGAAGGGTGATGCCGTGCCATTTCTATTAATTTTATGGTGAGATTGAGAGTAAAAGCACGAAGGATGATGCCGTGCATTTTTTCTTTACTGTATACACTATTCTTGTTGATTTATGGTATGTTGACTGCTCCGGTTATTATTCTGTTGTATTTCTTTATCTCATATTCCCCTCAGCATGTTTCCCTCTCGATGTTTCCTGTTTAGTTCTTCATTTCTGTTATTTGTATATATACTGTTAAATTGTACAAGTTGATTTGTAGTGCCTTGCCTTAGCCTTATCACTACTTCGTCGAGGTTAGGCTCAACACTTTCCAGTACATAGGGTCGGTTGTACTGATACTGCACTCTACACTTTCTGTGCAGATTTTGATACCGGCTCGGGTAGATCGAGATTTTGCTATTGGTCCACTGTCCGGAGACTCAAGGTTGATCTGTCGGCGTTCACAGACCTTGAAGTCCCCGTCTATCCTTTCTGTTATACTGTTTCTTTCATTCAGACAGTTGTATTTCTTTCAGACTATTACTTGTAGTAAATTTTAGAATGCTCGTGAATTGTGAGTCCAGATCCGGGTGGTAGTAATTAATAAAATTGCTTATTTGCCGATATGGACTATGGTAGGACACTTGCACAAGCATACACGTAGTTAAGCACTCTTATCGGATAAGAGGTGTTCTGATATTGTTGAGCATAGATGCTCACCCTGGTTTACTTGCCTTCTATGTAAGAATGGCTCTATTGGCACGTGAGTCGTCACTGCGGTTATGAGGTGTTATGAGGGGACAGGATACCAAGTGTTAGGGTTCAGGTATTGAGACCCATGAGTTGTGACTTGTCCGAGGTTCGGTACCTCGTGAAGTTGTTGGCTAATACCTAATGTAAAAGCGGTTGTAGTTGTTGCGTTATTACTTGTCTTTGCTGTATTTATGATTACGGATTTAGGTTCGGTTCCATTCATTTTTCGGTGTCATTTTCATGATATTTTGCTGACACTGGTTGTTTCCTTCCTTATTGCCATTACTATACTGTGAGCCATATTGCATAGTCTTTATGTAGACATCATACTTCTGCTACTCATATACTTGTACCTGTTTAGTTTATTAGACTAGTGAGTGTCTTGACTGTTCCTCGTCACTACCCCACCGAGGTTAGTCTTGATACTTACTAGGCACCGCTGTGGTGTGCTCATGCTACTCTTCTGCACATGTTTTTGTGTGCAGCTCCAGGTAATTGTTCGTTAGCTAGCTGTGCGGGTCATTGCTGTGGAGACGCAAGGTAAACCTGCCGCTGCGTTCGCAGGTTTCAGAGTCACCTTCAAATTTTCATTTTGCACTATTTATTCTTATTTCTGAACAATTGTATTTAGAAGTTTTCTAGCAAACACTCTGTAGAGCTTATGACTTGTACTACCGATTTTGGGAATTTTAAGAGATTCTGTTTAAATAATGTTGTTGTTTTAATTATTGTTAGGCTTACCTAGTCCCTAAGACTAGGTGCCATCACGATACCCAAACAGAGGAAAAGTTGGATCGTGACAAGTTGGTATTAGAGCTCTAGGTTCATAGGTGCTACGAGTCATAAACGAGTTTAGTAGAGTCTTGTGGATCGGTACGGAGATGTCTGTACTTATATTTGAGAGGCTACGAAGCTATTAGGACAATCTCACTTCTTTCATTTCTATCATGCGAGTTCATTGATATCAAAGTTTGAACTTTTATCATTCCATTCTCTCACAAATGGTGAGGACACGAGCTGCAGTTGCTGATTACGTTACCCCCGGAGTAGATGTCGCTAGGGGCAGAGGCAGAGGTCGATGAGGAGTACGTGCCGCAGCTAGAGCACCTACCAGAGCAGAGGTTGAAGAGCCGACAGTAGTTCCAGTTAGGGGGCAATTACTGGAGGCGCCTGCTATTAGCCCCAGACTTAAGGAGACCTTAGCATAGTTCTTGAGCATGTTTGGTACATTGGCTCATGCGGGGTTGATTCCGGTTGCACTAGCTACTTCACAGACTAGGGGAGGAACCCAGACCCCTGCCGCACACACCCCAGAGCAGCGAGTTCATATTGGTGAGGTTCCAGGTGTCACAGCGACAAAACCTGTGGTTCCAGTTTAGCTCGTGGTTAGGGCAGCAGCATTTGAGGAAGAGCAGCTTAGACTTGCAAGGTTCAAGAAATATGACCCTCCTACATTCAGTGGTGTGGCTTCAAAGAGTGCACATGCTTTTCCGGAAGAGTGTCACCGCATTCTCCATACTATGGGTATTGTGGAGACGAGCGGGTTTGCTTTTACTACATTCCAGCTCAGGGGAGCGGCTTATCAGTGGTGGCGGGCATATGAGTTGGGTAGCCCAACCGAGTTAGCTTCACATACATGGGTTCAGTTTTTAGAGATGTTCCTAAGAGAGTTTGTACCTCAGTCCCTTCGAGATGCATGGTGCGCGAAGTTTGAGAAGCTGCGCCAGGGCACTATGTCGGTGTCAGAGTATGCCGTGAGATTCAGTGATTTGGCCAGGCATGCACCTGCTTTGGTTGCCACAGTTAGAGAGCGTGTCCATAGATTCATTTAGGGACTCAGGCATGATATTCGGTTCAGCATGGCTCGGGAGTTATAGTCAGATGTTTCATTTTAGCAGGTGGTAGGGATCGCTCGCCGTGTAGAGGGCATGTGGGATCATGATGAAGAGGACAGGCGGGGCCATGAAAGAGAGTACAGGCGAGATCAGGAGAGATAGGACAAGGAGGTAAGAAGGCCTCGTAGATCGGAGAGATCTACTGGTCCTTATGTTGGAGGCAGGGTACGACATGGTAGAGGTTTTATGGGTCACCCAGTTCAGTTTGCACTTCGGGCTTCGCATAGTGTTTCAGGTGCTCATGGGTCTCAGAGTACCCATACCACACAGTTCCCACAACCACGTCAGCATAGAGGTTTCTTCGAGTGTGGAGATACCAGCCACAGGGTGAGAGATTGTCCTAGACTCCGGATATGTGTGTCACAGCGGAGTATTCAGGCGAGTAGAGGGTGCCCAAGAGGGGAAGCCCCGAACCGTTGATGTGTTTCATATAGTAGGCTTGAGGCCACTGCGCCAGATGATGTCACACAGGTATGCTTTTGATTTGTTACAGAGGGGCACCGTTCATATTTTGATTCGGTCCTGCTTATCGGGGCGAGTTCCCCTACTTGTTGTCCCACCTATGGGTGAGTTTATGACATAGTATTATGTTTGGATGTTTACCCCGTTGGGAGATTCTATGAGTGGTAGCCCGTGTCTATTGTTTGTTTCTATTCATTTTTGAAAGTTACGATACTAGAAGTGAATTCATGTTGTCCATTATGGCAGGTTTGATGTGATTCCTGAGTAAATTGGTTACGATTTGTAATTTGATACTCTACTGGGGTAAGGGTTTAGTAAGTGTTGTGATTTTATTGGCAGAATTGAATTAATGGAAGATTTCCATTGGTATGATGTGAATTCAACTTGTGATTCAGAGTTGAGGGTGAGACTCTCGCGATTCCATATGATTTGATATGTTTGAGCCGCGCTGCGTGCCGCGGTGGATGGTTATATCAGGATGAGATCCTTATGATTTGTTCATGTACTTTGATTTTTCCTTTTGAATTGATTCGTAGTATGATACTGTTAGAGAGTTGTGTCTATCGCGCTTGTTTGATATTTCCCTTATGTGTTTCTCTTTACATATTCAGTCATTTTCATTCTGTGCTTCTCCAGATTTAGCTTGCGGGGCGTATGCTCGGCGGTGTTAGTTGTGACTTGTTGATTTGGTTGTATAGTTAAGAGGTCTTCATGTTTCTTGCATCGTTGTCAGTGTTGTGGAGGTTTGAACAAGGTTCTAACGGATATGAGGCTAATTGCCGAGGGGGAGGGGATAAGGGAGTTTTTTCCAATTTAAGTGACATTAATCGAAATAGGATTATTTATTGATTTTAGAGTCGCCACTTGGAATAATTTATGGTGTCCCAAGTCACCGGTTTATTTTAAATCCCAAATCGAGGAAATTGACTCTATTTTTACGGTCCGCGAATACAGAAGACCGGGTAAGGAATTCTGTTAACCCGGGAGAAGGTGTGAGGCACTCCCGAGTTTCGTGGTTTTAGCACGGTCGCTCAACTATTAATAATTGGCCTAATTACCTGATTTAATACATGTTTTAAAACCTATTGCATTTTTATCTTCTAAACCGCTTTTAATATGTATGGAATTTGTTTGAACAAGTAACGATGTCGCGCACTCGCTATTTTGGTACACGTTGCAATCCGCGCCACATGAAATGCACCCGCGATTTACGACATGTTTATTTTTATTATTATTGTTTGAAGTTGAGGTCGAGTCATGTGAAACGCACACTCGAATTGGGGATTACGTATCATGACTATACCATGGGAATCGTACCCATAGTCACGATAATTTATTAATCGCGCCTAAAGCAAACTACGATGTTTGAGTTATTTATCATATCTTAATTTGAGATTATTGTAAGGCCATAGATTATGGAAGTTATAGAAAAGAAGCAAATTAGTTGATGGAATAAACATGCTAGCATGTTCCTTCTTGTTATTAACCAAACCCAAAATCCAACTTCAATTTTTCTTAAAAAGAAATCAACCTACGGCTTAAAAATGCTCTTATTAAGAATCGAATTAACAAAAGCAAGGTAAAAAAAAAATAACAGAAATTATCCAAAGCTCGAATCATTTAATTTTGAGTTCTCTGCCATGAACAATTTGTCTCAAGAAACCAAAACCTCTCTTTTGCTTTTAAATCCAAACATTGTCATGGCTTAACCAAATAGATCGTAATCAATGAAAATCCAAACATTTGCAGCCACATTTTCATAAACTAATTAATTCATGTATGCTCCCAAATAACGCATCAACGGAAACTTTAACATAAATAAACCAAATTAAGAAAGTTTTAGACAAACAACAGAATAATCACACGACATTCATAATCATCAGAGATTAATAGAGAGGAAACGTATCAGAGAAAGAAATTGACCTCAAAGAGTGACAACTTTTCGATTACAGTAGCCGTATATGAGTGGAAACCCGGACCGAAAAACCCCAACGGAAACAGAAACTCGAACTTAAGACCGGAATCGCACTGGTGATCCCGAACGGAAAACCTGTCGGCGACCTCGACTTCGAGCACAGAGCTCCAATGTAAGATTTCTGAGATAAAAATGGTGGCCTCCATTACTCGTCCGTTTCCCTTCTACTGTATCTGCTTGTGTGTGTGGCTGAGTGTTGTTGGGTTGAGAGAATGAGAGGGTGGTGGTAGAAGCTTTTGGAATTTTTTCCTTTTTTTGAGGAAGATAGAGATACAGAAGGGAATGGGATTTTTGGGAGTGGGCAGCCGTTCGAATAATGAAGACCTCCGTTAGGTTTTATGAAAATATGGGTTTTATATGGTTTAGGGAAAGAACCTTGGCCATTGGATGAAAGTAGATCGATGGCTATGATTAAGGAGGTGTTTTATGGATGAGAAAAGGTTTGGGCTAGAAGAGATTGAGAAGAATGGGCCTTTGTCTTGCTGGGCCACTAAAATTTTGAAATGAGATCCCAATTGGCTCAAACTTAATTCTTTCTTATTGAACAAAAATAAAAATAAAAATAAAAATACCATCAAAATATACTAATTAATAAGAATAAACTATTAAAGTGATCTATATATTAAAATAAAAATATTTTTGGTATTTTTTAAGTGTTATAAATATTATAAAATACTAATAAGCTATATATATATATATATAATAAGAAAAGAAACATTATAAAACTATTTTTGTGTTTTTAAAACTTATGTTTTAAAATTAAAACTAAAAGCTGATTGAAATAGTATTAAAATGGAAATAAATAAATATTTTTAAAATACTACTTTTAAAAGTTGCGCGGGTCAAAAATTACGTGCTTACAGCTGCCTCTTGTGGGTGTAGGCATGAGTTGTTACAACTGATTGAGATTGATATCGGTTATGGATTTAGAATCGGGTCTTTTGAAGATAAATGGAAGGTGAGAATTTTTGACTCTAAGGCTTATCGGTGTTGGCAGAAAGGGTGAATTACAGTTGGGATGGTGTCGTCGGGCTTATGTGGATTAGGGTGATGTGGAGTCGCCCGCGGGTGTATGTTGGATATGTACTTTCAGTGATTTGAAGACTTTGAGGCGATTCTTAGCACGTTCGAGGACAAACGTTTGTTTAAGAGGGGAAGGATGTAACGACCCGGGCGGTTGTTTTGAGAATTTAATCTCCTTTCGGCGGCATAAGGTCTTGAACAACTTCATATTATGTGTATTGACTTGCGTACGTGGTTGAATTCAATTACCGGAAGATCCGGAGTGATTTGGGACACTTAGTCCCTAAAATAGAAGCTTAAGTCTTTGGATTTTGACAGTAGTCAGAACTGTGTGAAGATAACCCCGGAATGGAGTTCCGTCGGTTCCATTAGCTCTGTTAGGTGATTTTGGATTTGGCAGCGTGTCGGGACTGTGAATTTGAGGTATGTAGCTGATTTAGGTTTGAAATGGCAAAAGTTAAATGTTCGGAGATTTTGACCGGAAGTGAACTTTTGCTATTGGGGTCGGAATGTGATTCCAAGAGTTGGAACAGCTGCATTATATTATTTTGGACTTGCCTTCAAAATTTGACGTCATTCCGGGTTGTTTACATTGGTTTCGACACGAGTTTTCAAAGTTGGAAGTTTTGGAAGTTCATAAGTTCGATTCGTGGTGCGATTTGTATTTTCGGCATTGTCTGATGTGATTTGAGACCCTGAGCGAGTCCGTGTTAGGTTATGGGACTTGTTGGTTTGTATAGACGGGGTGTTGGGGGCCTAGGGTGAGTTTCGGATGGGCTACGGGTCATTTCCCCCTATTTGGAATTGCTGTTATCTGTCATCTGGTTTCCTTCATCGCGTCCTTCCCTTCGCGTTTGCGTAGTGTTATTTTGGAGGGTGAAATATTTTCTCTTCGCGTTCGCAGTCACCCTCTCGCGTTCGCGATGTTCTGCAACCCCCTTCTTCGCGTTCGCATTCCCTATCTCGCGTTAGCGAAGTGCAAACTAGGCCTTGGGCACTGGTGATCATTTTCCTCTTCGTGTTCGTGTGTCGCTTACGCGTTCATGTAGGTTTTCCATTACACTCTTCGCGTTCGCGTACTACTTCACGCGTTCGCAAAGAGCAGTCATTGGGCCATCGTATTTTTCCTCTCCGCATTCGCGAACGTGTTGTCGCGTTCGCGAAGAACAATTGGGAAGCTTTTGTTTTTCTTCTTCGCGAACGCGTCCCTTTCTCCACGTTCGCGATGCACAAAACACCCGGGCAGAATATAAAGTCCTATATTCCGAGGGTTTGCCATTTTCACCATTTGTGGAGTTCTAGAGCTCGATTATGAGCGATTCTTTGTGGGTTTTCAAGCAAATCGATTAGGTAAGTGTTCTTCACCTAGAATTTATTATATTCTATGATTTTATCTTTGTTTTTGTTATTTAATTTGTATTTTGAGTTGAGGTAAAGGTTGGTTTTTGAAGAAAATTTCCAAAATGAAAAATCATGATTTGAGGGACGAAATGGTATCGGAATTTGATAATTTTTGTATGATTGGACTCATATTGGAATGAGTGTTCGGGTTTTGTAAAATTTATCGGGTTTCGAGGTGCGGGCCCGGGGGTCGACTTTTGGACCGATTTTTAGATTTTGATAAAGATTGAGACTTTATAATCGGGAATAGTCTCTTATGAGTTTTATTTGTGGTTCGAAGCTATTTTGATTAGATTTGAGCCGCCCGGAGGTCATTTCACCCGAGAAGTTCATTTTTGAGTATCTGCCTATCTTCTTTGAGGTAAGTATCTTGCCTAACCTTGTGTGGGGGATTTCCCCTTAGGATTTGAGTCTTTTATGTTGATTGTAGTCCATGTACGCAAGGTGATGAGTATGTGCTCGGAGTTATTTCTGGAAAGTTGGCCTTTTAGGATTCTTAGGTCCTTACATTCACCGAGTATGAAGTTGTTCTTGTTGTGAATAAGTCCCTATTTACTAGTTTCACCTCTACATGCTTTAATTAGAATTAATTGCTTCAAGATTCACTCTTATTGCCTATTTGACTCTTAATTGACTTAACTGAAGAATTTACCTCCTATTTTGCCATTGTATCTTTTCATAACGGATTATCTTTATTTGGAATTAATAATATTTCATCCTATAATTGTTCAGTCTTAATTGAGGTTATGATTATTTTTCCGCTGATTATCCTTAATTGAATGGTTGAATATACTTCGTAATTTCCTCAACCTTAAAAGAAGTTTAGATATCCTATATCTCAGTCGACTTGTTTTATTTGGAATTATTTAACTCATGTTAGCTTCCCTGTTATTGAGATGTATATTGTGGGATCGTTGCCACACATTAGTTTTCCCTTGTTGAGCTGTTCTCTTTATGCCTAGCATTCCAGACTGTGGTTATTCCTTGTGAATTGTTTCTACATTTTCTTGTGATTTAAACGTTCTTGATTTGATTTATTTGTCGTACTTTGTATTATTGCCATTGTTGTTGTTGTATTTGTTGCGGTGATGCACGAGGTTTTTGCCATGCAGTTATTGTTATGAGATTCCATGAGGTTTCTGACGTGCTATTATTACTATTGATATTTGCACATACGGCATGACAAGGTGGGATATATATATATGTGGATTGCGCATCTGGTGAGACAAGGTGGGAACATTATTATGCATGTGTGGCGAGACAAGGCGAGCATTTATGTTCCTTTTGCACACGTGGCGAGACAAGGTGGGCTATGTCAGGGATTGATTTGTAATGATATGTGGCCTGGGGGCATTCTTGTTGTTGATATTTGTGAAGTAGTATACATACCTGTGTGAGCTTTATCTTGTGAAAGCTGTGAGAAAATATTCTACGTGTTGTCCATTCTTTTTCCCTATGCTTGTTTGCTGATATGGACTATGGTAGGACACTTGCACAAGCATACACGTAGTTAAGCACTCTTATCGGATAAGAGGTGTTCTGAAATTGTTGAGCATGGATGCTCACCCTGGTTTACTTGCCTTCTATGTGAGAATGGCTCTATTGGCACGTGAGTCGTCATTGTGGTTATGAGGTGTTATGAGGGCACAAGATGCTAAGTGTTAGGGTTCAGGTATTGATACCCGTAAGTTGTGACTTGTCCGAGGTTCATTTCCTCGTGAAGTTGTTGGTTAAAACCTGATGTAAAAGCGGTTGTAGTTGCTACGTTATTACTTGTCCTTGTTGTATTTATGATTCCCGATTTAGGTTGGGTTCCAATTATTTTTCTGTGTCATTTTCATGATACTTCGCTGACACTGGTTGTTTCCTTCCTTATTGCTATTACTGTATTGTGAGCCATATTGCATAGTCTTTATGTAGACATCATACTTCTGCTGCTTATATACTTGTACATGTTAAGTTTATTAGACCAGTGAGTGTCTCGCCTGTTCCTCGTCACTACCCCACCGAGATTAGTCTTGATACTTACTGGGCACCGCTGTGGTGTGCTCATGCTACTCTTCTGCTCATTTGTTTTTCTGCAGATCTAGGTAATTGTTCGTTAGCTAGCTGTGCGGGTCGTTGATGTGGAGACTCAAGGTAGACCTGCTGCTGCGTTCGCAGGCTTTGGAGTCACCTCCAACTTTTCGTTGTGCACTATTTATTCTTATTTCTGGACATTTGTATTTAGAAATTTTCTAGCAAATACTCTGTAGAGCTTATGACTTGTATTACCGATTTTGGGAATTTTAAGAGATTCTATTTAAATAATGTTGTTGATTTAATTATTGTTAGGCTTACCTAGTCCCTAAGACTAGGTGCCATCACGATACTAAAACGGAGGAAAAATTGGGTCATGACAGATCCCCTGCACTTACCTAGGAGCAGTTCTCTCAACTATTTCTGGAGAAGTTCCTCCATATCACACTGAGAGAGGAATTCCGCAAGCAATTTGAGCGTCTACAGGAGGGCAGTATGACTGTTACTCAGTATGAGTCTGGTTTTGTGGATTTGGCCCGTCATGCTCTCCTTTTACTACCTACGGAGGGAGAGAGAGTGAGGAGGTTTATTGAGGGACTCACTCACCCTATCAGACTTCAGATGGCCAAGGAGACCGGAAGTGAGGTTTCTTTTCAGGCGGATGGTAAAGTCGCAAGGAGGATCGCTATGGTTCTTGCACAGTAGAGAGGGTAGAGGTCTGATAAGAGGCCTCGTCAGTTCGGTGGTTACAGTGGTGCCTCGTCTGGAGGCAGAGGTAATTTTGGTAGGGGTCATCCTCCCAGACCGTTTCATTCAGCACTTCATCCATCTCCCGGTGCTTCAGGGAGTCACGGTCCTATTATGCCTTACTCTGGGCAGACAACATTCAGTGCATATTTAGCTCCTATCAGTACACCACTACTCCAGAGTTACTACAACGGTTATCCGGCCCATTTGGGTCAGCTTCAGCTTCAGCAACCACGGCATCAGGATAGGTGTTATGAGTGTAGGAACACTGTTCACATCAGGAGGTATTGCCCTAGATTTGCGAGTAACAGATCTCGGCAAGATTCTCGTGCCATCATACCAGTACCGGTTACTTCACCGCTTTCTCAACCAGCTAGAGGTAGGGGTCAGGAAACTAGAGGTAGAGGTCAGGCTATTAGAGGTAGAGGTCAGGCCATTTGAGGTAGAGGTTAGGCTATTAGAGGTGGAGGTCAGGCCATTAGAGGTGGAGGTCAGACCGTTAGAGGTGGAGGCCAAACAGTTAGAGGTCGTCCTAGAGATGCAGTTTAGAGTGGTGGGGCCCAACCCCGATTTTATGTTTTTCCAGCTAGGCCTGAGGCCGAGTCATATGATGCTAAGATCACAAGTATTATTCCAGTTTTCCGTAGAGATGCTTCAATTCTATTTGATACAGGATCTACTTATTCCTATATGTCCTCCTATTTTGCTTCATATTTGGTTGTGCCTTGTGATTCTTTGAGTGCTTCTGTGTGTGTATCTACACCGGTGGGAGACTCTGTTATAGTAGATCATGTCTATCGTTCGTGTGTGGTTACTATTGGTAATCTTGAGACTAGTGTGGATCTTCTACTTCTTGATATGGTAGATTTTGATGTCATCTTGGGTATGGATTGGTTGTCCCCTTATCGTGCTATATTGGATTGTCATGCAAAAATAGTGACCCTAGGTATGCCGGGGTTAGCTTGATTAGAGTGGAAAGGAACTCCCGGTCATTCTGCCAGCAGGGTTATTTCTTATATGAAAGCTCGGCGTATGGTAGAGAAAGGGTGTCCAGCCTATTTGGCTTATATTCGCGATCCCAGTACGGATGTCCCTTCTGTGGACTCAGTACCAGTTGTTCGTGAATTGCCAGAAGTATTTCCTGCAGATCTGCCAGGGATGCCACCCGATAGAGATATTGACTTCTGTATTGATTTTACTCCGGGCACTCAGCCCATATCTATTCCACCATACCGTATGGCCCAGCCAGAGTTGAAAGAATTGAAAGAGCAGTTACAAGACTTGCTTGATCAGGGATTCATTAGACCCAGTGACTCACCCTGGGGTTCACCAGTATTATTTGTAAAGAAGAAAGATGGCTTTATGCGGATGTGTATAGATTATCAGCAGTTGAACAAAGCCACTATCAAAAACAAATATTCGCTGCCAAGAATTGATGACTTATTTGATCAGTTTCAGGGTGCCAAGGTATTTTCGAAGATTGATTTGAGGTCTGGTTACCATCCATTGAAGATTAGGGCATCTGATGTCCCTAAAACAGCTTTTCTAACTCGGTATGGGCATTACGAATTCCTAGTGATGTCATTTGGGTTGACAAATGCCCCATCAATATTTATGGATTGGATGAATCGGGTGTTCAAGCCTTATTTGGATTCTTTTGTGGTTGTATTCATTGATGATATCTTGATTTACTCCAGCAGTCGAAAGGAACATGCGCAGCATTTTTGAAGTCTTCTTTACACCTTGAAGAATAATCACTTATATGCCAAGTTTTCAAAATGTGAGTGTTGGTTAGACTCAGTTGCCTTTTTGGGACATGTTGTATTGGAAGAAGGCATAAAGGTGGATCCTAAGAAGATTGAGGCTGATCAGAATTGGCCTAGACCTACTTCAGTTACAGAGATCCAGAGTTTCCTGGGTTTAGCAGGTTATTATCATCGGTTCGTGGAAGGGTTTTCATCTATAGCAAGCCCATTGACCAGATTGACCCAGAAAGGTATCCCGTTCAGATGGTCAGACGAGTGTGAGTTGAGCTTTCAGAAGCTCAAACCGCTTTGACTACGGCGCCAGTGTTGGTATTACCCACAGGTTCAGGATCGTATACCGTATATTGTGACGCATCTCACATTGGGCTTGGTGCAGTATTAATGCAAAATGGCAAGGTAATTGCATATGCGTCGCGGCAGTTAAAAGTTCACGAGAAGAATTATCCTGTTCATGACTTAGAATTGGCAGCCATTGTTCATGCGTTGAAGATTTGGAAGCATTACCTCTACGGTGTTTAGTTTGAGGTATTTACTGATCATCATAGCCTTCAGTATCTATTCAAAAAACAAGGATCTTAATTTGAGGCAGAGAAGATGGTTGGAGTTGTTGAAAGACTATGATATCACCATTTTGTATCACCCCAGAATAGCCAATGTGGTAGCCGATGCTTTGAGTAGAAAGGCTGTGAGTATGGGCAGTCTTGCATATATTCCGATTGGTGAGAGGCCATTAGCTGCAGATGTTCAGACTTTGGCTAATCAGTTCGTGAGTTTAGATGTTTCAGAACCCAGTCGGGTTCTAGCTTGCACAGTCGATGAGCGCATCGGAGAGAGGCCGTATGATGATCCTCATTTACTTGTCCTTAAGGACACGGTGCGGCACGGTGGCGCTAAACAAGTTGTAGTGGGGAGAGGCGGAGTTATGCGAATGCAGGGTCGTATTTGTGTGCCTAATGTGGATGGACTTCGTGAATTAATTCTTGAAGATGCACACAGTTCCAGGTACTCTATTCATCCAGGTACCGCCAAAATGTATCAAGATTTCTAGCAACATTATTGGTGGAGGAGAATGAAAAAGGATATAGTTGCTTATGTAGCTCGGTGTCTGAATTGTCAGCAAGTTAAGTACGAGCATCAGAGACCTGGTGGTTTGCTTCAGAAGTTAGAAATTCCTGAGTGGCAGTGGGAGCGTATCACTATGGATTTTGTTGTTGGGCTCCCACGGACTCAGAGAAAATTTGACGCAGTTTGGGTCATTGTGGACAGGTTGACCAAGTCAGCACATTTCATTCCAATGGCAGTTACCTATTTTTCAGAGAGGTTAACTGAAATTTACATTCGTGAGATTGTCCGCCTTCACGGTGTGCATGTTTCTATTATTTCAGATCGAGGTATGCAGTTTACCTCACACTTCTGGAGGGCTATACAGTATGGAATAGGCACGCGGGTTGAGTTGAGTACAACATTTCATCCACAGACAGACGGGCAGTCAGAGCGCACCATTCAAATATTGGAAGATATGCTTTGCGCTTGTGTTATAGACTTTGGAGGTTCTTGCGATCAGTTCTTGCCACTTGAAGATTTTACTTATAATAATAGCTAACAGTCGAGCATTCAGATGGCTCCATATAAGGCATTATACGAAAGGCGATGCCGCTCGCCAGTTGGCTGGGTTGAACCGGGAGAGGCTCGGTTGTTGGGTACCGATTTGGTACAGGATTATACAGGTCAAGATTATACAGGATCGACTTTGCACAGCTCAGTCTAGGCAAAAGAGTTATGCCAACCGTAAAGTTCGTGATATTGCATTCATGGTTGGAGAAATAATATTGCTCCGGGTTTCACCTATAAAAGGTGTAATGAGGTTCGGAAAGAAGGGAAAGTTGAGCCCTGGGTATATCGGATCTTTTGAAATTCTTGAAAGGGTGGGTGAAGTATCCTATAGGCTTGTATTACCACCTAGTTTATCAGCGGTTCATTCGGTGTTCCATGTGTCTATGCTCCGAAAATATCATGGTGATCCTTCCCATG